>CAJUXJ010001499.1:0-22368 GCA_910589775.1 Avena eriantha
ATCTGAAAAGAACACACATGCAATGACTCTAGTTGTTTTTAGTAAAAAGAACACACATGCAATGACACTAGTGGATCCATGTGTGGTCTCTGAAGAGAACACACATTTCAATGACCACTAGTGTATCCATATGTGGTATTTGAAAAGAACACCATGAAATGACTCTAGTTGTTGTCAGTAAAAAGAACACACATGCAATGACACTGTGGGATCCATGTGTGGTCTCTGCAGAGAACACACATGCAATGACTCTGGTTGTTGTTAGTAAAAATAGCACACATGCAATGACACCGGTTGTTGTTAGTAAAAATAGTACACATGCAATGACACTGGTGGATCCATGTGTGATCTCTGAAGAGAACACACATATCAATGACACTGGTGGATCCATATGTGGTATGTGAAAAGAACACACATGCAATGACTCCAGTTGTTGTTAGTAAAAAGAACACACATGAAATGAAACTTGTGGATCCATATGTGGGTATGTGAAAAGAACACACATGCAATGACTCCAGGTGTTGTTAGTAAAAAGAACACACATGCAATGACACTGGTGGATCCATGTGTGGTCTCTGAAGAGAACACACATTTCAATGACTCTGGTTGTTGTTAGTAAAAGAGCACACATGCAATGACACTGGTTGTTGTTAGTAAAAAGAGCACATATGCAATGACACTGGTGGATCCATGTGTGGTCTGTGAGGAGAACACAAATTTCATGACACTGGTGGATCCATATGTGTTATGTGAAAAGAATAGTCATGAAATGACTCCAATTGTTGTTACTAAAAAAACACACATGCAATGACACTGGTGGATCCATGTGTGGTCTCTGAAGAGAACACACATGCAATGACACTCGTGGATCCATATGTGGTATGTGAAAAGAACACACATGCAATGACTCCAGTTGTTGTTAGTAAACAAAGCACACATGCAATGACACTGGTGGATCCATGTGTGGTCTCTAAAGAGAACACACATTTCAGTGACACTGGTGGATCCATATGTGGTATCTGAAAAGAACACACATGCAATGACTCTAGTTGTTTTTAGTAAAAATAACACACATGCAATGACACTGGTGGATCCATATGTGGTATGTGAAAAGAACACACATGCAATGACTCCAGTTGTTGTTGGTAAAAAGAGCACACATACAATGACACTGGTGGATCCATGTGTGGTCTCTAAAGAGAACACACATTTCAATGACACTAGTGGATCCATATGTGGTCTGTGAAAAGAACACGCATGCAATGACTCCAGTTGTTGTTTGTAAAAAGAGCACACATACAATGACACTGCTGGATCCATGTGTGGTCTCTAAAGAGAACACACATTTCAATGACACTGGTGGATCCATATGTGGTATGTGAAAAGAACACACATGCAACGACTCCAGTTGTTGTTAGTAAAAAGAACACACATGCAATGACACTGGTGGATCCATGTGTGGTCTTTGAAGAGAACACACATTTCAATGACATTGCTAGATCCATATGTGGTATGTGAAAAGAACACACATGCAATGACTCTAGTTGTTGTTAGTAAAAAGAACACACATGCAATGACATTGGTGGATCCATATGTGGTCTCTGAAGAGAACACACATGCAATGACTCTGGTTGTTGTTAGTAAACAGAGCACACATGCAATGACACTGGTGGATCCATGTGTGGTCTCTAAAGAGAACACACATTTCAGTGACACTGGTGGATCCATATGTGGTATCTGAAAAGAACACACATGCAATGACTCTAGTTGTTTTTAGTAAAAAGAACACACATGCAATGACACTAGTGGATCCATGTGTGGTCTCTAAAGAGAACACACATTTCAATGACACTAGTGTATCTATATGTGGTATTTGAAAAGAACACACATGAAATGACTCCAGTTGTTGTTAGTAAAAAGAACACACATGCAATGACACTGGTGGATCCATGTGTGGTCTATGCAGAGAACACACATGCAATGACTCTGGTTGTTGTTAGTAAAAATAGCACACATGCAATGACACTGGTTGTTGTTAGTAAAAATAGCACACATGCAATGACACTGGTGGATTCATGTGTGATTGCTGAAGAGAACACAGATATCAATGACACTGGTGGATCCATATGTGGTATGTGAAAAGAACACACATGCAATGACTCCAGTTGTTGTTAGTAAAAAGAACACACATGAAATGAAACTTGTGGATCCATATGTGGTATGTGAAAAGAACACACATGCAATGACTCCAGGTGTTGTTAGTAATAAGAACACACATGCAATGACACTGGTGGATCCATGTGTGGTCTCTGAAGAGAACACACATTTCAATGACTCTGGTTGTTGTTAGTAAAAAGAGCACACATGCAATGACACTGGTTGTTGTTAGTAAAAAGAGCACATATGCAATGACACTGGCGGATCCATGTGTCGTCTGTGAAGAGAACACAAATTTCATGACACTGGTGGATCCATATGTGTTATGTGAAAAGAATAGTCATGAAATGACTCCAATTGTTGTTACTAAAAAGAACACACATGCAATGACACTGGTGGATCCATGTGTTGTATGTGAAAAGAACACACATGCAATGACTCCAGTTGTAGTAAGTAAACAAAGCACACATGCAATGACACTGGTGGATCCATGTGTGGTCTCTAAAGAGAACACACATTTCAGTGACACTGGTGGATCCATATGTGGTATCTGAAAAGAACACACATGCAATGACTCTAGTTGTTTTTAGTAAAAATAACACACATGCAATGACACTGGTGGATCCATATGTGGTATGTGAAAAGAACACACATGCAATGACTCCAGTTGTTGTTAGTAAAAAGAGCACACATACAATGACACTGGTGGATCCATGTGTGGTCTCTAAAGAGAACACACATTTCAATGACACTGGTAGATCCATATGTGGTATGTGAAAAGAACACGCATGCAATGACTCCAGTTGTTGTTTGTAAAAAGAGCACACATACAATGACTCTGGTGGATCCATGTGTGGTCTCTAAAGAGAACACACATTTCAATGACACTGTTGGATCCATATGTGGTATGTGAAAAGAACACACATGCAACGACTCCAGTTGTTGTTAGTAAAAAGAACACACATGCAATGACACTGGTGGATCCATGTGTGGTCTTTGAAGAGAACACACATTTCAATGACATTGCTAGATCCATATGTGGTATGTGAAAAGAACACACAAGCAATGACTCTAGTTGTTGTTAGTAAAAAGAACACACATGCAATGACATTGGTGGATCCATATGTGGTCTCTGAAGAGAGCACACATGCAATGACTCTGGTTGTTGTTAGTAAATAGAGCACACATGCAATGACACTGGTGGATCCATGTGTGGTTTCTAAAGAGAACACACATTTTAGTGACACTAGTGGATCCATATGTGGTATCTGAAAAGAACACACATGCAATGACTCTAGTTGTTTTTACTAAAAAGAACACACATGCAATGACACTAGTGGATCCATGTGTGGTCTCTGAAGAGAACACACATTTCAATGACACTAGTGTATCCATATGTGGTATTTGAAAAGAACACACATGAAATGACTCCAGTTGTTGTTAGTAAAAAGAACACACATGCCATGACACTGGTGGATCCATGTGTGGTCTCTGTAGAGAACACACATGCAATGACTCTGGTTGTTGTTAGTAAAAATAGCACACATGCAATGTCACTGGTTGTTGTTAGTAAAAATAGCACACATGCAATGACACTGGTGGATCCATGTGTGATCTCTGAAGAGAACACACATTTCAATGACACTGGTGGATCCATATGTGTTATGTGAAAAGAACACACATGCAACGACTCCAGTTGTTGTTAGTAAAAAGAACACACATGCAATGACACTGGTGGATCCATGTGTGGTCTTTGAAGAGAACACACATTTCAATGACATTGCTGGATCCATATGTGGTATGTGAAAAGAACACACATGCAATGACTCTAGTTGGTGTTAGTAAAAAGAACACACATTTCAATGACACTGGTGGATCCATATGTGGTATGTGAAAAGAACACACATGCAACGACTCTGGTTTTTGTTAGTAAAAAGAACACACATGCAATGACACTGGTGGATCCATGTGTGGTCTTTGAAGAGAACACACATTTCAGTGACATTGCTGGATCCATATGTGGTATCTGAAAAGAACACACATGCAATGACTCTAGTTGTTTTTAGTAAAAAGAACACACATGCAATGACACTAGTGGATCCATGTGTGGTCTCTGAAGAGAACACACATTTCAATGACACTAGTGTATCCATATGTGGTATTTGAAAAGAACACACATGAAATGACTCTAGTTGTTGTCAGTAAAAAGAACACACATGCAATGACACTGGTGGATCCATGTGTGGTCTCTGCAGAGAACACACATGCAATGACTCTGGTTGTTGTTAGTAAAAATAGCACACATGCAATGACACTGGTTGTTGTTAGTAAAAATAGTACACATGCAATGACACTGGTGGATCCATGTGTGATCTCTGAAGAGAACACACATATCAATGACACTGGTGGATCCATATGTGGTATGTGAAAAGAACACACATGCAATGACTCCAGTTGTTGTTAGTAAAAAGAACACACATGAAATGAAACTTGTGGATCCATATGTGGTATGTGAAAAGAACACACATGCAATGACTCCAGGTGTTGTTAGTAAAAAGAACACACATGCAATGACACTGGTGGATCCATGTGTGGTCTCTGAAGAGAACACACATTTCAATGACTCTGGTTGTTGTTAGTAAAAAGAGCACACATGCAATGACACTGGTTGTTGTTAGTAAAAAGAGCACATATGCAATGACACTGGTGGATCCATGTGTGGTCTGTGAGGAGAACACAAATTTCATGACACTAGTGGATCCATATGTGTTATGTGAAAAGAATAGTCATGAAATGACTCCAATTGTTGTTACTAAAAAGAACACACATGCAATGACACTGGTGGATCCATGTGTGGTCTCTGAAGAGAACACACATGCAATGACACTGGTGGATCAATATGTGGTATGTGAAAAGAACACACATGCAATGACTCCAGTTGTTGTTAGTAAACAAAGCACACATGCAATGACACTGGTGGATCCATGTGTGGTCTCTAAAGAGAACACACATTTCAGTGACACTGGTGGATCCATATGTGGTATCTGAAAAGAACACACATGCAATGACTCTAGTTGTTTTTAGTAAAAATAACACACATGCAATGACACTGGTGGATCCATATGTGGTATGTGAAAAGAACACACATGCAATGACTCCAGTTGTTGTTAGTAAAAAGAGCACACATACAATGACACTGGTGGATCCATGTGTGGTCGCTAAAGAGAACACACATTTCAATGACACTGGTGGATCCATATGTGGTATGTGAAAAGAACACACATGCAACGACTCCAGTTGTTGTTAGTAAAAGAACACACATGCAATGACACTGGTGGATCCATGTGTGGTCTTTGAAGAGAACACACATTTCAATGACATTGCTGGATCCATATGTGGTATGTGAAAAGAACACACATGCAATGACTCTAGTTCTTGTTAGTAAAAAGAACACACATGCAATGACATTGGTGGATCCATATGTGGTCTCTGAAGAGAACACACATGCGATGACTCTGGTTGTTGTTAGTAAACAGAGCACACATGCAATGACACTGGTGGATCCATGTGTGGTCTCTAAAGAGAACACACATTTCAGTGACACTGGTGGATCCATGTGTGGTATCTGAAAAGCACACACATGCAATGGCCCTAGTTGTTTTTAGTAAAAGAACACACATGCAATGACACTAGTGGATCCATGTGTGGTCTTTGAAGAGAACACACATTTCAATGACACTAGTGTATCCATATGTGGTATTTGAAAACAACACACATGAAATGACTCCAGTTGTTGTCAGTAAAAAGAACACACATGCAATGACACTGGTGGATCCATGTGTGGTCTCTGCAGAGAACACACATGCAATGACTCTGGTTGTTGTTAGTAAAAATAGCACACATGCAATGACACTGGTTGTTGTTAGTAAAAATAGCACACATGCAATGACACTGGTGGATCCATGTGTGATCTCTGAAGAGAACACACATATCAATGACACTGGTGGATCCATATGTGGTATGTGAAAAGAACACACATGCAATGACTCCAGTTGTTGTTAGTAAAAAGAACACACATGAAATGAAACTTGTGGATCCATATGTGGTATGTGAAAAGAACACACATGCAATGACTCCAGGTGTTGTTAGTAAAAAGAACACACATGCAATGACACTGGTGGATCCATGTGTGGTCTCTAAAGAGAACACACATTTCAATGACTCTAGTTGTTGTTAGTAAAAAGAGCACACATGCAATGACACTGGTTGTTGTTAGTAAAAAGAGCACATATGCAATGACACTGGTGGATCCATGTGTGGTCTCTGAAGAGAACACAAATTTCATGACACTAGTGGATCCATATGTGTTATGTGAAAAGAATAGTCATGAAATGACTCCAATTGTTGTTAGTAAAAAGAACACACATGCAATGACACTGGTGGATCCATGTGTGGTCTCTGAAGAGAACACACATGCAATGACACTGGTGGATCCATATGTGGTATGTGAAAAGAACACACATGCAATGACTCCAGTTTTTGTTAGTAAAAAGAACACACATGCAATGACACTGGTGGATCCATGTGTGGTCTTTGAAGAGAACACACATTATAATGACACTGGTGGATCCATATCTGGTATGTGAAGAGAACACACATGCAATGACTCTGGTTCTTGTTAGTAAAAAGAGCACACATGCAATAACACTTGTTGTTGTTAGTGAAAGGAGCACACATGCAATGACACCGGTGGATCCATGTGTGGTCTCTGAAGAGAACACACATTTCATGACTCTAGCTGTGGTTAATGAGAAGAACACAGATTTCAATGGCAATGGTGGATCCATATGTCGTATGTGAAAAGAACACACATGCAATGCCTCTAGTTCTTGTTAGTAAAAGGAACACACATGCAATGACACCGGTGGATCCAGGTGTGGTCTCTGAAGAGAACACACATTTCAACGACACTGGTGGATCCATATGTGGTATGTGAAAAGAACACACATGCAATGACTCTAGTTGTTGTTAGGAAAAAGAACACACATGCAATGACACTGGTGGATCCATGTGTGGTCTCTGAAGAGAAGACACATTTCATTGACACTATTGGATCCATATGTGGTATGTGAAAAGAACACACATGCAATGACTCTAGTTGTTTTTAGTAAAAAGAACACACATGCAATGACACTAGTGGATCCATGTGTGGTCTTTGAAGAGAACACACATTTCAAAGACTCTAGCTGTGGTTAATGAGAAGAACACACATTTCAATGACACTGGTTGATCCATATGTGGTATGTGAAAAGAACACACATGCAATGACTCCAGTTGTTGTTAGTAAAAAGAACACACATGCAATGACACTGGTGGATCCATGTTTGGTCTCTGAAGAGAACACACATGCAATGAATCTAGCTACGGTTAATGAGAAGAACACACATTTCAATGACACTAGTGGATCCATATGTGGTATATGAAATGAACACACATGCAATGACTCTAGTTGTTGTTAGTAAAAAGAGCACACATGTAGTGACACTGGTGTATCCATGTGTGGTCTATGATGAGAACACACATTTCAATGACACTAGTGGATCCATATGTGGTATGTGAAAAGAACACACATGCAATGACT
The DNA here is from genome assembly GCA_910589775.1 of Avena eriantha. Lineage (NCBI taxonomy): Eukaryota > Viridiplantae > Streptophyta > Magnoliopsida > Poales > Poaceae > Avena > Avena eriantha. Next base: position 7,799 of record CAJUXJ010001499.1, read on the forward strand.
CCATGTTGGGGGGATACCCCCGGGTAGGGTCACACCGAGGTATAAAGGCCTAGTTAGCCGAGGTGCAGCAAGGTCAAAGCAAGTGATGGCCGAGTCACCTCAAGGCAGGCTGGATCAGGGATTAACCCGGACCAGGGGACGTCCACCTAACTTGGTCTCAACCGACTTAAGACGTATGACGGTAAGATGTATCTAACTTGTATGTCGGAACAGGTGTGGCCGGATCAACTATGTAGGATCCGGGTTATATCAAGCTTGTAAGAGAAGGAAGGTATCTCGCTTGTCAAAGGTGACCACTGTACGCAGAGCATGAGTGAAGCGGACAGAGGCAGGACCACCGATGCGTGGCCGACAAAGGTGACGAAGCCTATGTCGGATGACGCAGGCACCGCAGGGGCTCACGTAGCCTCTGCATGGATGACGCGGGGGAAAAGAGACCCGGTCGGCTTACTATTTTGGGAGAAGGCATATTTCCTAGAATATGCCTCCACGTATGCCCTAAGTGGAGACCTAGCAACCCCTATATAAGGAGGGCTAGGGCCTCTGTAGAAGGGGTTGGTCTTTACTGGGATGAGCTCTAGTGTGTTGCGATTTACTAGTGAGTTCCTGAGGGCTAGCTAGTGGTGAGAGTAAGAGAGTCCCTTCTTCCTCCTCTCTCCAATACAGCTCAAGGAGCACTTGTAATCTGTGAAGGTGGATCAAATACAAAGCTTCTGTGTGTGGAATCACCACACTATCCCTCCCTGGATTCCCCTAGCGCATTTAGTCCCCACATTTAGCCTATTCATGGCATCTGCTGTGACACCACCATGACAGTTGGCGCCCACCGTGGGGCAAGCGGAGCTAGGAAGGGTGAAGATCTGGACGGGAAACCTCATCAGCACCGGCGAACGCATTGTCTCCGGGCTCGTTCAGCGCTTTGGAGCGCTGGCTGCTTCGGCAAGCGTCCTCTTCCGCGCAACGGCCTTTTCGTCAAGCTCAGCACGCACAAGGTCTACGTTGCTGTCGATGTGTCGTGTATTCATCCGCGGCACGTCGTCGAAGGAGGCGAGCCACCCCTTAGCGTGGTTCACGGGGCGGGTATCACTCGCTCCCCGGACCGTGCAGAGGTGATGATGACTGCGCCAGGTGCAGGCGCAAGCAAGGATCCGGCACCAGATCCGGAGGTAACGCCCAAGGCACCAAGGAAAAGTAGAGGTCCTCCACTAGAGAGGCCAGAGAATGTGCTGCAGCAGGCGATGGATAGCTTGGCAAACCCAGTAGCAGCAGCAGTAGATCCGGCTCCGGCATAGGTCGAGCTAGAGGAAACTAGGCAAAAAAATACTAGAGGGTGCGAAAAAGATAGCCGCGGCTCAGCAGTCGTTGAACATGACACTGCGTGAGTATGCAAAGGCAAATAAAGTAGATGCTGTAAAAGTAAAGGGCAGAAATCTCATGAGTGAAATGAACAGAGAGGGTGATACTAGGATTGAGGAATCAGAGAACTATCCGTCCGTGGGGCTACCGAAGTATAGTACCCCGACAAAAAACCTCAGAGCAGCAGATGCAGCTGCATCCGAGTTAGAAGGTCTGACGGGTGAAGCCCATCAAAGACAGCAGGATAGAGTCAATGAGTTGGTTTGGATCGCGAACAGGCAAAATGAGGAATTGCTCAGTGCAAACCCGGAGAGAGCTAGGGCCTCTAAGATCGTTCATTCGGCGGTGGGTAACCCGGAGAAATCCGCTGGAGCCGCATCGTCTCCTCATGGTGGTCCTAGGAGAGAGGAGGTTGTAACTTTGGCCAAGAGGAATAAGCAGATTCCCATATGACCCGGCAAGGGCAGGGAAAGGAAAAGAAGTACAAAGAAATGAATATCGAAGGAGTGTGAGCCGAGGTGATGCTGGCCGAGGTAACCGCGACCACGGCAATGCCGGTCAAGGAATTGCTGTAAAGGGCAATGCCGGACAACGTTTCGGTAGGTGCAGGTCAACCGCAGGAGCGGAATATACCACGGCAAGAGCACAGTGCCGGCCAAGGTATGCAACAGAGAGCAGCTCCATAGGAGAAAGATAGATACAATGACGGAGATTCGGAGATGGTGAACACTGGCTATCCCAGACCGGACTATCACGTGATAGGGTCAAGATTGGGAGGCAAAAATTTGATGCCTGATGATGCCAGGTTAAAACTAGATCGGCTGTATAGGTCAGAGCAAATTGAGTGTCAAGGTCCTTCGGGTCCAGCATGTTTTGGGCCCCGGATCATGAAGGAACCTTCGGTACCTAATTTTCAGTTACATAGAGGCACAAAGACGTATGACGACAGCACTAAGCCGGAAGATTGGTTGATTAACTATGCAACTGCTGTGAAAATTGCCACAGGCAACTTGAGGTGGGCAGTGAGATATGTACCCCAGATGTTGGAGGGGCCAGCAAGGGTATGGCTAAACAATTTGCCACCCGAAAGTATTAACTGTTGGATCGATTTTGAGGAGATGTTTGTTAGCAACTTCTCAAGTACGTATCAGACACCTAACAGGCCACATACCCTAGCAATGTGCAGGCAGAGACCGAACGAAACAGACCGGGAGTTCTTAACCCATTGGTGCACTATGCGAAACTCGTGTGAAGGCGTGATCGAGTCACAAGCCATAACTTGGTTTGCGCAAGGATGCAGATATGCGAGCATGCTATGGCAAAGGTTGCAATGAGATATGCCAACCACCTTGGTAGAAACAATCCGGATTGCTGATTCATATGCTTTGGGTGATCCGACGCAACCTAGGCTCACCTCAAACGAGTCAAGCGAGGAGTATTGTCAGCGAGATGGGGCCGGGTCATCCCGAAGAAATGATTACAGAGGTAAAAGAAGGGATGACAGACCGGGTTATCGGTACAGTTCGCAACAAGTTGCAGCTGTGAATCAGGACCAACCGGAGCAAGAGGCAGTCAACGTCAGAAAACTGGAGGATAGCAATGGACACCAAGGAATGATGGAAAGAAAACTTGGACGCCGGAGCAGAAGAAACAGTGGCAAGAGAAAAAGGACCGTCCGAGGTACACCTATGAAGCAATGCTGGATCAGTCGTGCAAATTTCACACGCCTAATCCAAGTAACCCAGTGGGTCACACAACCAGACAGTGTGAGTGGATACAAAAGATAGAACAAAGTGGTTCGGGTAATGCTCAGGCACCTCGGAATGATCAACCTCAGCAGGAGTTACACCGGCAGCAATTGCTCTCCGGAGCGAACATGCAATAGTTAATGTTGCCTCCCCCTCCACCGAGGTATGACAACCATGAGAGAAGGGATGCAGTGCATCAGGTGGAGAACCAAAACCAACAGGATCAGAGGTACCCCGGAAACGAGGGGAGAAATGAGTATAAAGAGCATCATCAGACTTACTGTGTGTTCACTACAGAGGAGACAGACAGAAAGAGCTTGTAGCGCAGACATATGGAAGTCAATGCAGTAATGCCGGCCATGATGAGGTATATGCCTTGGTCGGACCAGGAAATTACCTGGAGCGTCAAAGATCATCCCAAGCTTATGCCAAGTCCTGGTTCGTACACGCTAGTGCTGGATCCGACATTCATTGGACCTAACATCAATGTGAGGTTCTCAAAGGTACTGATCGACAATGGCAGTAGCATCAACATAATGTATGTGGACACGATGCGCAAATTGGGTATCTCGGAGAATATGCTCCAAGCTACAAGGACAACTTTCCATGGCATTGTACCAGGCATTTCTTGTGAGCCCATAGGCAAAGTCCGGGTCGACGCGTTGTTTGGCACAAGGGATAACTGCTGATGGGTTCGTAGCATGGAAAACAAAAAAATTCTACCGCAAGAACGAACAAAACCCAGATCTAATCTAGATAAAAGCCAAGATCTAATCTATTAGACATGTGCAGCGAGATAGATCTGTACTAACCCTTATAGATCCGAAAGCGTTACGAGATTGGATCTCGTGGTTGATGTAGTCGATCACTTTCCGATCTCAAGATCGAGTGGACGATCCTTCTGGCGCCGCATTCCGGCAGCGCTTCCGCAGTCGGTCACACGTGCGGAGTCGAAGCAGACCTTCCTCTCCTCGTTCCAGCGAGCAGCGGAGGTAATAGATCTTCTCCACGGAATCCCAGTAGCACGACGGCGTGGTGGTGGTGGTGGAGTAGAGAATTCTGCAGGGCTTCGCCTAAGCCTGAGCAGAAGAGAGGAGGAGGAGAGAGGCGGCTAGGGTTTGGAGTGGTGGAGGGGGCCAGGGGGTGGCGCCTCCACCCCTCTATTTAAAGGAGGGAGGGCGCCATGGGAGGGGGATTCCTAGTAGGACTCCCCTCCCTCCTTGGCTGGCGGATTGGGGAGGGGGGAGGAGTCTTCCTCCCCCACGACTCCTTGTCTTGCCCCACAAGGACTCCTTGATCCCTTTCTTGGTTTTCAAGCAAACTCCAAGAAATCTTCCAGAACCTTCCGGAACATTCCGAAACCTTCTAGAATCCTCATACAAATACTCTGGAACATTTCCTAACTTAGAAAATGATCCCCAATATATGAATCTTATTCTCCGGACAATTCCGGATCTCCTCGTGATGTCCCGGATCCAATCCGAGACTCCAAACAACATTCGGTCTCCAACGCACATTCCATATCTACTTAAAACAACTTCGAACCTTAAGTGTGTCACCCTACGGTTCGTGAATATGTAGACATGACAGAGACACATATCCTATCAATAACCATCAGGGGGACCTGGAGATCCATAATGGCTCCCACATACTCAACGATGACTTCGTGATCGATAGAACCATTTACATATGAAACAAATTCCCTTTGTCTCGCGATACTATACTTATCCGAAATTTGATCGTCGGCATCTCCATACCTAGTTCTACCTCGTTACTGATAAGTACTCTTTACTCGTTCCATGTTATGTCATCCCTTGTGACCTAGTCACATGCTGCAAGCTAACTAGATGACATTCCACCGAGAGGGCCCAGAGCATATCTATCCGTCATATGGATGGACAAATCCCAATCTCGGTCCATGCGCTTCAACACATACTTTCAGAATATCCAATGACACCTTTATAACCACCCAGTTACGAAGCGGTGTTTGATGTCATCAAAGTATCCATCCGGTGATGGTGATTAACACAACCTCATGGTCGAAGGATTAGGTTACCATGCATTTAAAAGCTTATAGCAATACGAACTTAATGACTTGATCTTATGCTACGCTTACTATGGGTGTGTGTCCATCACATCATTCTCCTAATGATATAACCTTGTTATTAATCACATCCTAATGTCCATGATCAGGAAACCATGATCATCAATTAATCAACAAGCTAGTTCAACAAGAGGCTTACTAGGGACTCTTTTATGTTTACAAAACACACATGTATTAGTGTTTCCTAATAATACAATTATAGCATGGGATGTAAACATTCATCATAAACACAAAGATATAATAATAAACACTTTTATTATTGCCTCTTGGGCATATCTCCAACAACTGCCGGACTGAGAATTTGGAGTTTGAAGTTGTAAACTTGGAAAGCGCATATCACGCATTACTCGGCAGGGCAGCTCTGAACAAATTCATGGCAAGTTGTCACATCAGTTACTTGAAGATGAAGCTTCCCGGGCCAAATGGTGTAATTACCATAGCTGGGGATTTCCGACGTTCCATCGAGTGTGCATCTGCCGGATCTAACCTGGCCGAGTCACTCGTGATTGCGCAAGAAAAGAGAAAGATCCAAGAAGTGGCGGCATTGGCTCAGTCCGCGCAGCAGTATATGCCGGCGTTGAGTAACCCGCATGGTAGTGTCTCATTCCAAGCGACAAAAGATACCAAGAAGGTGCCTGTTGATGATATGTTCCCTAAGCGTACCGTAACAATTGGTTGCGGGTTAAGTGACAAATAGGAAAGCGAGCTCGTCAACTTCCTCCATGAGAATTGGGATATTTTTGCTTGGTCTACACAGGACTTGCAAGGTGTTCCGAAGGAGTAACACTTGCAAGGTGTTCCGAAGGAGTAACAGCACTCTTTGAATGTCAGACCCGGAGCAAATCCGGTGAAGCAACCACTCCGCCGCTTTGCCGAAGATAGGAGAAAGCTCATAGGAGATGAGATAGCTCGGTTGTTGGCTACAGGATTTATCATGGAAGTGCTTTACCTGGATTGGCTATCTAATCTGGTGTTGGTGGAGAAGAAGAAAGATGATCCGAACGTGGCAGTGGTTTGGCGTATGTGTATCGATTACACGAACCTGAATAAGGCGTGTCCAAAAGATCTATTCCCACTGCCAAGGATAGACCAAGTCATAGATTCCACTGCTGGGTGTGAGTTGTTGTCATTCATTGATGCATATTCTGGTTTCCATCAAATACCTCTGAACCCAAGTGATCAAATAAAGACTGTGTTTATCACCCCGTATGGGGCTTATTGCTATGGCACCATGCCTTTTGGTTTACGTAATGCAGGGGAAACATAGCAAAGATGTATGCAAAAATGTTCAGATGACCAAATTGGTCAAAATGTGTAGGTGTATGTGGATGATGTTGTGATGAAGACCAAGGAAAGCAAAACGCTCCTTGAGGATATCAGGCAGACGTTCGCGAACCTAAGGAGGTTCCGGATGAAGCTTAACCCGGAAAAATGTACCTTCAGTGTCCCGACTGGAAAATTACTCGGATTCCTCGTCTCCAGCCGAGGTATTGAGGTCAATCCAACTAAAATCCGGGCCATAGAACGAATGGAGCTGCCGAAGTGTCTTAACGATGTCCAGAAGTTCACTGGTTGCCTGCCATCGTTGAGTTGGTTTGTATGTCGGTTGGGAGAAAAGGCACTGCCTCTCTATCAACTCATGAAAAAGTCGGATAAGTTCATTTGGACGCCGCAAGCAAATGAAGCCTTTGCCCACTTAAAGAAAATGTTAGCCACTGCACCAGTGTTAGCGTCTCCACTATTAAAGGAGCCAATGTTGCTCTATATAACCGCAACCAACCGAGTTGTAAGTGCAATAATTGTGGTAGAGCGCAACGAAGAGGGTAAGTCAGTGCAAAGGCCAGTGTATTATCTGAGCGAGGTATTATCAGCCTCAAAGAAGAACTACCCTCACTATCAAAAGGTGGCATATGGTGTGTATATGGCAGCTAAGAAGCTGAAGCACTATTTCGAGGAACACCCAATCAAGGTAATATGTGAAGCTCCCATATCCAAGATAATGAGCAACAAGGATGCAAGTGGTAGGATTGCAAAATGGGTGATTGAGCTAGCTCCTTATGCGCCACAATATGACAGAAGAGAAGCGATCAAATCTCAGGTCGTGGCGGACTTTTTTGTGGATTGGGCCGAGGTGCAATATGAGCCACCATTGCCAGATTCGAACTACTGGAGAATGCACTTTGACGGGTCAAAAACAAAAACCGGGTTAGGTGCCGGAGTTGTGCTTACCTTGCCAAAGAAGGACCAGCTGAAATATGTGCTGCAGATCCACTTCACTGCATCAAACAATGTTGCAGAATACGAAGCACTTATACATGGGCTCAAAGTGGCAAAGGTGTTTGGAATACGTCAGATCCAATGCTTCGGTGACTCAGATCTCGTAGTCCAGCAGGTCTCCGGGCAATGGGATGCTTTGGACGCCAACATGGCATTATACAGATTTCATGTGCAGAAGATATCTGGTTACTTTGAGGGATGTGAATTTCACCATATACCTCGGGTGGAAAATGAGGCTACCGACGTATTGTCGAAGCTTGGTTCAACCCGACAAGCAACTCCACTAGGCGTAGCATTGGAGCACCTCAGAAAACCATCCATCAGGCCATCCCCGGAGTCTGACTCAATTTTTATCCCGGCAAATCCGGAATCAGAGGCTGTGCCCATTGACATTGATGTAGGGAGTGGTTCGCGAAACCCGAGGACTGCCTTGGCAAACCCGGGGACTGCCACGACATACCCAGGGACTGCCACGACAAACCCGGGGACTACACAGCGTGATCCGGTAGAAGTTGTGCCGGTGGATCTAATGGAAATTGATGAGGATGTGTTCCCAGTGAGAGTTGTACCAGCTTGGGCATTGCCAATATTCCAATTCCTAAAAGATGGAACCTTACCCACTGAGGAGGTACTTTCCAGGCAAACTCAGAGGAGAGCAAAAACATACACGATCATCAATTCTGAGCTATACAAAAGGAGTGTGACTAATGTCCTCCAGCGATGTGTTGACCCGGAGGAAGGACTTGACATCCTCTGTGATATACATCAAGGGGAATGTGGGCATCATGCCTCATCCAGAGCTTTGGTAGCAAAAGCTTTCCGCCATGGGTTTTACTGGCCAAGTGCCTTAGAACAAGCAGAAGATCTGGTGAGAAAATGCAATGGCTGCCAGAGATATGCGACAAAAACACATATGCCAATGTCAGAGCTCAAGACCATACCAATTACATGGCCATTTGCCGTATGGTGCTTGGATATGGTTGGCCCGTTTAAACCAGCGAGGGGAAATATGACTCACATTTTGGTCATGGTTGAAAAATTTACGAAATGGATTGAAGTGAAGCCAATAAGAAAATGTGATGGAGCTAGGGCCGTGACATTTCTCAAAGACATCATCTTGAGATACGGTTATCCTCATAGTATCATAACAGATAATGGCACAAATTTTGCTGAAGGAGCATTTGCGCGTTTTTGCCGAGATAAGAAGATCCGGCTAGACGTTGCCTCGGTAGCCCACCCCGCATCGAACGGACAGGTGGAGAGATCCAACGGATTAGTGCTATCCGGAATAAAACCCCGGCTCATTGAGCCGCTGCAAAGATCAGGGGGGTGCTGGATAGAAGAACTGCCAGCGGTACTGTCGAGTTTAAGAACAACTCCGAATCGATCAACAGGCTATACACAATTTTTTCTGGTATATGGGGCAGAAGCTGTATTACCAGCCGACATAGAGCATGAATCGCCTAGGGTCACCCAATACACAGAAGCCGAAGTGCAAGAAGCCCGGCAAAATGATGTTGATCTACTGGAAGAAGCGAGAGAATTGGCATTGTCCAGATCCGCCATATATCAGCAAAATCTCCGACGCTATCATAGCCGGAAAGTAAACCCCCGAGTTTTCCGGGAAGGTGATCTGGTACTCCGGTTGGTACAACGTACTGCTGGCATGCATAAATTATCCCCCCCCATGGGAAGCGCCATTCATTGTGAGCAAAGCATTGCACAATGATTCTTATTATCTTATCAATGCAAAACCACAGGAGAAGAACAAGGCGGACAGGTCCGGCGAGGAATCCAAACGTCCATGGAATGTAGCTCTACTTCGTCCTTTCTACACTTAGCAGAGAAGTGTTTGTATCTGAGTCTCTCATATGTCGGTATGTATGCCGACAATGAGCTTATCAATGAAATCTTGGCACCTCGAGCAGTAACTCAAGGACTACCTTAGTAATTTTAATTGTCTTCTATATTTATTATTTATATGTCGGCTAGCGTAAGTTGCTTCTACTTAGGCCGGATTAGTAGTGTGTGAGCACCAAAAACCTAACTCTTCGACTTGCTATTGTCCAATTAGAATTGGCTTCATGGCAAGCAAGAGAACAAGTTTGGAATTGCGCAGCACATGAAAACCGACTAAGGAAAGAAACTTAATCAAGCCGACGTTTGTTTTTCGGACTAACCTTGTGCTTACATTAAATTTATTACGCTGAATTATTTTGAGCTAAATCCTAAAGTTTCCAAGTATTGTTAAGTCAATTTTTGAAACTCGAACTCGTAAGTCATAAAACCGAACCAAGGTGGACACGAGCCGAGCCAAGAAATTGGAGGAACAAGAAAATGAAATTCGGGGACTACGCCCAAGTTAATTCGGCATAAAAACTTAGTGGCAAAACATAACTGATGTGCTTAATACAATTGCACCCGGCATACCGGAGATCTGATAAACTTTAAAGTTTTTTTCGCTCAAGGAGTAGCAGGAGGAGGAAGTTCGGCGTCATCTTCGCTGTCTTCGACGTCCGAGGCATCGGCCTCTTCGTCCTCATCTGAGCCATCTTCAACGTTGTCAGCGTTTTCGGCATCGGCGGCATCTAGGAAGCTTGGTCCCTCGTTCCATTCATGAATGGGGGCATATTCAATGAGGCTATGGGCGCAAGCCTTGCGCCGAGCAATCCACTCCGGGTCACTAGACCATATGGATCCGGTGCGCATGCGCGCTAGGAGGTTGAGGTCGATCTTCTCGTACCACGTAAGCACGTAGTGGAGAACGGTCTCAGCTCCGGCACATCCAACGGATTCCCTCCAAAGGTCGAGCTGGGTCTCGCATTCCATCAACTTATGAACAAGAACTGCGGTCCCCTCCGGAGTATCTTCATCAGGCCAAAAGGCGTTGAAGATCCGGATTGCAACGTCAAGGATATCCTTGCCATAGTTCTTCACGATTTCCACGCGAGAAGACAAACTGACCAACAGGCCCTCCATGTCATAGGGAATTTCTTCAGCGTCAGGAGCAATGGGGGTACCCCTATCTCGGCGGAACATAGCAACAACGGTGCTCGCAATAGTGTTGCCCTCTAGAAATTTGCCTGAAAACAAGACAAGAGAAGCAAGTAAAGAAAAAACATGTGAAGTAACCCAGAGAAAGATGCCGGATGAGGGAAAGGAACTTACGTGAAATATGGCTGTGGATCCGGGTCAACTCCTTGGTACAGTCATCACGCCTTTTGTGAAGCTGCACAAGTTCAGTATTCGCCGACTCAAGCTTGACGTCGGCCTCCTGGAGAAGTTCTTGGTCCTTGGAAATCTGGAGGTTGAGGCGCTCGCGCTCTTCAGTAAAGTCCTGGCCAGCCTTTTGAAGTTCAGATTGGTGCTGTGCTTTCCACTTCTTCATATCTGCCTTGAGCTTGGCGATCTCGTCATCTTTGGTTTGGAGGAGGGCAAGCTTGTCGTCTTTATTTTCAAGTTCGGCCTGATGCTGCCCTGCTTGTTCAAGAAAATGCAGCATCATATCAGGCATGGGCACACTATCTTCAAGAGATGCCGAAATAGTTTGTTGACCCGGCAAAGCCGAGGTATGAATGTTTGCTGAGCCAAGAAGAAAAGAGGATAGGGCGCAGTGAGAGATTGAGCAAAAATGACTCACCCTTGATTTGCTCCAAGTTTTTCCTCATGATGGTATTCTCAGCTTCCACCCCAGCTGCGAAAAACCGAATGATGAGTTAGCTCGGCAGAAAAAGATGAAAGAAAATAGAAAGTACAAAGGAAGAAACTTACCCCTTTTCTCGTGTTCAGCGAGAAGTGCATTATGTTTTGCGCGTAGCATCTTGTGAGTATCAAGGAGATGCTGAAACTCAGTGCTTCGGTGGTTGGTGGTCACCTAAAAAGAGTACCAAAAGATAGCTTAGTCCTGTGCATAGTTGAAGTGTACAAGATCCGGGCCAAGTGGAACTTAACCCGGCTCTAGGTGTGTGCATATTCGAAGTGTACACAATCCGGGCCAAGTGGAACTTAACCCGGCTCTAGGTGTGTGCATATTCGAAGTGTACAAAATCCAGGCCAAGTGGAACTTAACCCGGCTCTAGGTGTGTGCATATTCGAAGTGTACAAAATCCGGGCCAAGTGGAACTTAACCCGGCTCTAGGTGTGTGCATATTCGAAGTGTACAAAATCCGGGTCAAGTGGAACTTAACCCGGCTCTAGGTGTGTGCATATTCGAAGTGTACAAAATCCAGGCCAAGTGGAACTTAACCCGGCTCTAGGTGTGTGCATATTCGAAGTGTACAAAATCCGAGCCAAGTGGAGCTTAACCTGGCTCTAAGTGTGTGCATATTCGAAGGGTACAAAATCCAGCCCAAGTGGAACTTAACCCGGCTCTAGGTGTGTGCATATTCGAAGCGTACAAAATCCGGGCTAAGTGGAACTTAACCCGGCTCTAGGTTTGTGCATATTCGAAGTGTACAAGATCCGGGCCAAGTGGAACTTAACCCGGCTCTAGGTGTGTGCATATTCGAAGTTATTAAGGAGCTACGTTATTCTCTAAGGAGCATCCGGCCGAGTAACAAGTTACTACCCTGGAGGCTCGGGGACTAATGGCTATATCAATAATATCTACAACATGCTAAGGAAAAGACGAAATAACGTAGCAGTATTCATCCGACCCGCAAGGTTAATGGCCTCGGCAGCAGTATTCATATGTGCAACAAATTCAGTGGGACCAAACTTCTTCGGGAGATCGTCGTTGTAGACAAACTTCGCCTTGTTCCAGTTATTTACAAACTCGATCAAGGTCGGAGGGTATCGTTCGCCGCTAAGCATGTGTGGCGCCACTAAACCCTTGGCATGCGCCTCCCTCCTCTCAATTTGGGCAAGGGCCGGGCTGGTGTGCAAAACAAGTTGCACATCAGCTGGCTCGGCAGGGGCGTCCTTCGGTGGTGGAGTTTTCTTCGGAAGCATGGACGCAAGTGTGCGCTGTCCAGCCTCGATGGACGCTGCCCTGGTAGCGTCAGGTGCCTTCTTGCCCTTGGGCTGCTGCTGAGAGGTTGAGGTTGCTGTAGGGGATTTGCCCTTGGGAGCTGCGTTGGTGCTTGCCTTGGTGCTGTTGGTATCTTCTCGCCAAGCCTTAGAAGACTCAGACAAGGTGGAGGGGCTTGGTGCTGCTGCTGTTGCTTTTGTTGATGCTTCTGTTGCTTTGGTTGTTGCTGCTGGTGCTGGAGTTGGTCCTGGTGCTGGGGCTGATTTCTGTTTCGGCGGAGGTGCTGAAGGTAACTCGGACGAAACTGGTTGCGGCGGAGCCGAAGTGGTGGTTGTTGCTGCCTTGGCAGAGCCAATCTCTCCTGCTCTGGGGTTGCCCTCCTCTTGACGGGATGGGCTGGAACCCGGAGCAGCCGCGGAACCCTCCGGAATCGGGCTCAACGGGCGTGGATCGTCGCCACGAGGAGGAGAAGGGATGTGTCGGAGCGGCGACGCAATGCCGGATCCACTCTGTGGGACCTCCACCGCGGCCCTGCCGAATCAAATAATGTATGATGAGAAACTATAATAAAGGAAGAATAGGTAAATAGCAAAGGGAGAAGAGGCTTACTCATCCGAGGTCAGGGGCTCTTTGGGCTTCCGAGCCCTCCGGGCTGTGGCCTTGGTTGCGGGCTTGGTGGCAGTTTTGTCCCCAGACTTCTTCCGCCTTTTAGCCAACTGAGAAGGTCCGGAGGATGCAGAGGCAGCTCCCCTTTTCTTCTTCGGCGCCACCGGTACATGATCACCCCACGGCAAGGGGAGGGTCTTCATGGATCTGCCCACCGGGGTTAGCTGCTGTCGGAAAAGCATAAGAAAGGGGGACAACGTCAAATGCTTCCATCACCTCAACATCCGAATCATCTTTATCGTCGGGCCAATCTCTAATAGAAGAGAGTTTACCGGTGGGTCGTTTCGTCGCATCCGGCATCGGAAGGAACATCTCCTGATCCGGTTCCTCCTTGTCCGTGGTATCCCGGTCAGGCGCCCATTTGAGGGAAGGCTCGGTGACATCCTCGATGGTTTGCTGAAGAAACATCTAAGGGAAAGAAAAGGCAATAGGATTAAAACCTACAACAAATGACCGACATAAGATTTAACACGGAAAAAGTTTAGGGCACGAGACTTACCGAAGGAGGAAGCCTCTCTCAGAAAAAATGTTCAATTCCCCATGTCCACTCAAAGGAGAAGTCCTTGTGGGTGGTGAAGAGGGCCTTGACCCGGCGGTAGATCTCTGCGTTGCTCAACTCGAAAGACGAGGTCCGGTTGGGGTCGCGGCCGCAACTCATGTGACACACTTTTTGTGTGTGTTTCTAGAGGGGGAGATCCGGTTGCAGACGAATGTGATCATGGCGTCTTCTTTGCGGAATCCGAGATCCTTCAGGTCCTTGAATCTCTTGTTGACCTGGTTCACCAAAACTGTGGGCTTTTGGGGATAACGTCCCACAAATCCGGGTTAGGAGGACCTGAGTATAGGGGCGCAGCCGGATCAGATCTTTGGTGGTGCTGTTCTGGACATAGAAGAAAGTCCGGGCCCATCCCTTGCAAGAGTCAAGCCTAGTGACTCGGGGGAAGACGGACAGCTTCCGGGGAAGATTGACGCAGCACCAAACTGCATGAGCTGTTTGTCCTCCGGATCTAGATCTACATTCGGAATCACGTTCCAGCGAAGGCCAAAGAACCGGATCCAGAGCTCCTTCGTGGGCCACAGTCCGGCATAACCTTCGATGGTGGAGGCAAACGCAGAGAGAGAGGTGATGGCGTTAGCCGGAAGATGGTGCGGCTGGATCTCGTATGTGTTTAGCCAGTCATGGAAAAAATCGCTAACTAGCAGATCGAACCCCTGCTGGAAGTGTGATAGGAACACAACATACTCACCCAGATTGGTGAGGGGGCAAGTTCGGCGGAAGCCAGGCGCGCGGCGATGCCCTCCGGGATGCGCCTGGTGCGGTAAAGCCAATCCAGGTCATCCTGGTAGACACAGGATCCGGCCCACGCGCCGCGGTCAGCGTGCGCCGCATCTTCTTCCATCTCCTGCTCGACGGCGGGGAGTTCCTCCTTAGTCATTTTGAGGTCGCTCT
>CAJUXJ010001500.1:0-46055 GCA_910589775.1 Avena eriantha
CACATTGATCCACCAGTGTCATTGCATGTGTGTTCTTTTCATAAACCACTTGGATCCACCAGTGTCATTGCATGTGTGTTATTTTCATAAACTAAATGGATCCACCAATGTCATTATATGTGTGTTCTTTTCATAAACCACAACTAGAGTCGTTGCATGTTGTTCTTTTCATAAACCACATGGATCCACCAGAGTCATTTGCATGTGTTTTTTTCATAAACCACTTGGATCCACAAGTGTCATTGCATGTGTGTTCATTTCATACACCACATGGATCCACTACAGTCATTGCAAGTGTCTTCTTTTCCTAGACCACAAGGATCCACGAGAGTTGTTGGGGATATACTTTCTAGGTATCCTCACAGATCCTCACTGACCAGGGTGGCCCACTTCGGGTTAGAGCTTTGCTTCATGGGTGGCCCAGTTAGAGAGAGAAGACGGAGTCCAATCTGACTACAGGAAGGCCCAGGAGACTTACCGACTTAGGCCCATAATGTTACTTGTAGTTCCATATGTACTCTGTAACCAACTCTTAGTCGTAGCCGGATTGATCTATACTATAAACCCTAGGCCGGATATCCATATAAGCTGTCCTGGGGAGAGCCTTTAGGACACACCTCAATAGTCTACAATCTCAGCTCGCATAGGCGAAACCCTTGTAACCCATATTCCGGCTCTGCCGTATTACTAGATTGCGAGCAAGAGTAGGGTCCGTCCAAAGCCGGCGGATTCGAACCTGGGTAAACTTGTGTGCTCACCGTCCCAGAACATCGTACGTCTCACGCCCCTCTCTCCTGCACGCCTCGAGGACCCCCTCATGGCGTACTTGTCCTCAAACCGATGACAGTTGGCGCCCACCGTGGGGCAAGTGAGCTTCGGATCTGCGTTCCGAGCGGAATCTGCAAGAATCGGAATCGGCGAGACCATCGCCGTCGGTCGCATCCTCTACGCCAGCGACGTCCCTCTCATCGTTCTCGACGAGACTTGGATTCCGGCTAGGGAGGCCGTGACTCTCTATACTATCATATCTTTTGGCGAGATCGATGTTTACATTGGTTTCGCTGAACCTGCCCAACCCACCCCAGCAGTGATGATAGAGGCAGAAGAATCTTCTGGGTCCCCTTTGTCCATGGAGGTGGCAGAGTTCCGGATCTCAGAAAACCCTAATCCCACCCAGCCCGCACCAATTGTGGAGATAGTGGAGAAATCCAAGCCTGAAGAAGACCTCACGGTCCAAGTCGAATCTGGAGTGGATCTCCCTGGAGAAGCCGGATCCCAGATCGACCCACCCATGGAAGTCGAAATCCAGGAGGAGCATATCAACGACACTGATTCTGGCTCTGACGATGCCGGGAAAGACAGGCCTTTCCTCAGGTACACACTAAGATGTATGATACTGCAAGGCGCTAGCGCAGATGCAATCCTCGAAACCATTAAAAGTTTTGATATGGCTGATCGCAAAAGCCACAGGTACCTCAGGAAGCACGCATCGCACTTCGTCGGATATGTTGGATCCGGATCCGGCTCTGCCGATGCTGGATAAAACACCGACTCGGTGCTAGAGGCAATTGGAACAAACGCCGATGTTCCCGCATCCTCGGATGAATCCATGACGTCGACAGATTTCCAAAAGTTCTCCGCGGAATATGACAGGGAGTACAACTCCAAAGCTGTAGAAGATGGGGAAGCCATGGATGAAGGATCCGGGGAACACTCTTGCAAAACGCAGGATGATATGGAAGTCGGAGACAATCCCGAAGTCCAGATGTCCAAAAGTACCGATCAGAGCTTGACTCCGGGAAACGGACCCAAAGCCATCTTTGCTACCGGCGCTGCCAAGAAGGCAAAGAAGAGGAACAAGAAGAACAAGACCCCGGCAAAAGACCCTCTGGCAGAGGAGGTGATTGCCGAGGAATACGAGGAAGACTCAGATGGAGCACTTATCCCAGACGAGCCGAAAAAAGAAGCATCGGTGGACGGACACGTGATCACTAAAGGTGCGCGTAAACTCATCGATGCCGCATTAACCACACCTATGCCTACAGTTGCAGAACTTACTACAGATGAGCTGGACGAAAGGGCCCAAGCCCTAGAAGCGCGTCGTCAACAACTCCTTGATGAAGCCAAAAACATCGAGGTGGAGAAGAAGCGCATGTCAAACAAGGAGTATATGTCCCGTCTACATCAGAAGACACGGAAGCGTCACATAGATGACAGCCAATTCCCACGTGTCCGTGCCGTCCTTTTTGGAGATGAGATGGGAAAGCCACGGAAGGACAGCAATGGAGATTGGGTTTACCCAACACCAGTGCAAAATACCGTGGCAACTCGCGAAATTCTATCGGCTAATCCAGGACCAGAGGAGATACGTTTGGGTATCAAGCTACTCAATAAGGGACTGGAGCAGCAAAAGGTCGCCCTGTCTGGAAGTCAAAAGCTGGTCTCGGATTCCGACCAATGTCGCACAGATCCGGCATGGGCTCACGTAAGATCCCACTACGATCGGGCGCAGCATCGTCACCCCGAACGCAGGGAAGACAATTATTCAAGAACCGGATCGTCAGGATAGCACCGCAGAACTGCACATAACTGGAGCAATGTCGCTCCAGCAGCCGAGAAAGACGCGATCACTGCACTGATTTCGAGGAATCCTCCACGAAAAGGAGAAGATAAAGAGAAACGTCGGGAGGAGGATCGTCAGAAAATGCCACCTCCTAGACATGAAAACCGTACGACTGAGCCTTACCATGGTGGGAACGACGGACGAAGGAACGATGGAAACCATGCTAGCACAAACCGGCAGGGGGCTCGTCATACTCAAGAACCTCCCCGGAACCAGAATAATGACACTCCGGATGGAGGCCGGCGATCAGCCAGAAACAACCCAGCTGCACCACCCTCTGCACATCACATTATCACAACGGCCCCTAAGGAGGTCAAGGAGGACGACATGGCAGAGGAGGTGGTGGCAGAAGCCGACGTCTGGCTCCAAGGCACCGCAACCACAGCCAATATTCGGGACGATCCCTATCCCCGAACGACGCAAGGCACAGGAGCAACTCCAACATAGAGGCTCGGCGCTACGAAAACGATGACGTGTACGTGGGCCCAAAGTGCTTCGGACCATGCATCAGAGCTACAAAATTCCCGGAAGGATTTGCTATCTCAAGGCATATTCAAGCCTACGACGGCATTGCTCGGCCAGACAACTGGTTACAGGATTTCTTCCAAGCTTGCTGCATCGCCAAAGGTGGAAACAGCCTGGTCGCAACCCGATATCTCCCACTTATGTTGCGGAAGACGGCACGATCATGGCTCAATAAACTTCCGGTGAACACCATCCACAACTGGTATGACTTACAAAGTGCGTTCTTTCGGAATTTCGAAGGCACATATCGGAGGCCCTATATGGTTGGAGACCTACAGCGTTGCACCCAGAAAGCCGGAAAACTTGCCGAGATTATCTCGGACGATGGATTGACACCAAGAACTCCTGCGAGGGAGTAAATGATCAAACTGCGATCAAAGCTTTCATTGCAGGTCTCCCAATTGGTTTACTGCGCCATCACTTGAAGTGTGACAAGGTCACTGATTTGGGAGAGATGATAGAAACATCGAGCAAGTATGCAGATGCTAATGACGATGCAGAGGGATTACTCAACGTCCTGGCTGTACCTCAGTCAGCAAAGACAAAGCAACAGGCTCAGAAGTGCAAAAACACCTCGGAAGAAAAACCCAACGCGGAGACGGCAGTAGTCACTGTGGTTTCCGGGTCTGGAGGACGAGGAGGGCGCGGCGGAGGCCGCGGTCGTGGCCGTGGGACATCAAGGGTCCAAGGTAGAGGAGAGCAACAACCAGGCAAAACCTACACTTGGGCCGACATCGCCAATAACCCATGTGTGCATCACTTGGACACTAATGGGGGCTCTTCCCACACCAACGCTGAATGTCGTTTTAACGACGACATCAAGAGAGATGATACCACGGGCTACAAAGCTAAGCGGAAGAAGGGAAAGAAAAATCCCAAAAAAGACAAAGAGACCAAGGAAGATTCCTACATGGAGGAAGCCGATGCTTCAAATCCCAAGTCGGAAGGGAAGAAAACTTTTCCTACCAAGAAGGACACTTACGTTACCTTCCTCGGATCTCAACCAGCAAAGGTCAAGAAAGCAGTTCTCCACGAGCTCAACGCAACAGTTCCGGATGTCCCTCAGTATCTGGACTGGTCGGAAGTGGCAATAACGTTTGACCGTGATGATCATCTGCCTAAGCTACACAGGCGAGGAAAATACGCCCATAATCGTCAATCCACTTATTGACGGTTATGGTTTCTCCAACACCCTCATGGACCGTGGTAGCAGCATCAATATTCTCTATGTAGAAACGCTACGCCGGATGAAGATCTCGGAAACACAGCTTAACCATAGCTCTGTGATTTTTCACGGAGTGGTCCCAGGAAGACAAGCTAATTCCCTGGGAGAAATCACTTTGGACGTTACTTTTGGAACACAAAAGAATTATCGGACGGAGGCACTTTCCTTTGAAGTGGTTCCGTTCAAGAGCGCATACTACGCTATATTCGGATGTCCGGCTTACTGGGATTTTATGGCTCGTCCGTGTTACATTTACAATATGATGAAAATTCCAGGTCCCAATTGCGTGATCACCATCAGGGGAGACCCGAAGAAAGCGCGAGAGTGCGAGGATGGAAATGCCGCCTTTGCCGAAGCCGTGCTGCACGCCCAGGAGTACCAGGAGATCAAGAAGAGCATAGAACCGTCTGAGATGCCCACAACAAAGAAAGAGGTGACAAAGCCAAATCCGGAGTTCAAGGCATCAGAAGAGACGAAGACGACGCCGTTGAAGGATGATGACCCCTCCAAGGTGACCCAGATAGGCGTAGGCCTAAGTAGCGCATAGGAAAGCGCGCTCGTCAAGTTGCTCCGAGCAAATCAAGATATCTTCGCATGGCAGCCATCTGACATGACCGGAGTACCTAGGGAACTTGCCGAGCACTCTCTAAATGTAAACCCGAACGCTAAACCCGTCAAACAGTCCTTGCGGCGGTTTGGTGATGAAAAGCGTAAGGCAATAGCTAAGGAACTGGCGCGGCTCGAGTTAGCTGGATTCATAGAAGACGTCATCTATACTGATTGGTCGGCCAACCCTGTAATGGTCCCTAAAAAGGACACCACTGATTTGAGGATGTGTGTTGATTATACTACCTTGAAAAAGGCTTGTCCAAAAGATCCGTTCGCTCTGCCTAGAATTGATCAGGTTATCGATTCTACGGCAAGCTCGGAACTCCTCTGTTTTCTAGACGCATATTCCAGTTATCACCAAATTCGGATGAGGGAATCTGACAAAATCAAATCTTCATTCATAACCCCTTTCAGAACCTTCTGTTATGTTATGATGCCCTTTGGGCTGAAGAACGCATGAGCTACGTACCAGCGCACGATGTAGCGTTGCCTCCATGATCAACTCGGACGCAATGTACATGCATACATGGATGATATCGTGGTCATGTCCAAAAAGAAGGAAACATTGAATTCTGACTTAGAGGAGACGTTCGCCAATTTACGAAAATACAACATCATGCTTAACCCGAAGAAATGCTTCTTTGGAATACCAGCTGGAAAATTGTTAGGTTTTATCGTGTCTCAACGAGGCATAGAGGTGAACCGTGACAAGATCAAGGCTATTCTCAATATTTCCAGACCAACTCGCCTGAAGGACGTACAAAGATTAACTGGTTGCATTGATGCGGTCAGTCCATTTGTAAGCTGGCTTGGTGAAAGAGCCGCACCATTATACAAACTCCTAAAGAAGACTAAGGATTTTGTCTAGACTGACGAAGCTGAAGCTGCATTACAAGACCTGAAGAAAGTACTCTCATCTGCTCCTATCCTGGCAGTGCCGGAACCTCAGGAACCAATGTTGCTTTACGTTGCTGCGACAAATAAGGTTGTCAGTATAGTTATGGTGGTGGAGAGACCAGAAGAAAATCAGGAGCACCTGGTGCATCGTCCGACATACTTTGTCAGCGAGGTCCTAATAGAATCAAAACAGCGATATCCGCACTATCAAAAGTTGGCTTACGGTGTTTTTCTAGCATCTCGTAAGCTACGACACTATTTTCAGGAGCATCCAATTACCGTGGTGAGCAAAGCTCCCATGAGAGATATAATCAACAATAGCGATGCCACAGGACGCGTCGCCAGATGGGGAATAGAGCTTGCAGCTTTCGATACTGAGTACAAACCCCGGACAGTAATCAAATCCCAGATCCTTGCCGACTTTGTCGCTGATTGGACAGAGACCAAGGAGAACATGGTCCTCCCTGAGTCAGAATATTGGACCCTCTTTTTCGACGGTTCCAAGGATCGAGAGGCTCGGGGGCTGGCGTGGTGCTCAAATCACACCAAGGAGATAAACTTTTATACGTGTTGCAGATCCACTTCACAGCGACAAACAACATTGCCGAGTATGAAGCACTGCTACATGGAATCCGGATTGCTAAGGATATTGGCATCCGAAGTTTGATGTGTTATGGAGATTCGGACCTTGTTGCTTAGCAAGTCTCGGATACTTGTAATGCAAATAAGCACATGGCAGCATATAAGGCTGTCGTGGATGATCTATCTAAATCGTTCGAGGGGTTTGAAGTTCAACACATCCCTAGGGCAGAAAACGAGGAAGCAGATGCACTATCTCGAATAGGCTCTGCGCAGAAATAGGTTCCGGATGGCGCATTTTTAGAGCACCTCAAAGTTCCCTCGATAAAGGGAGTAGATGAGGAATATCCGACCAAATCCGACTAACCTTTAATAGCAGTTCTGGCTGTAATTCCCAGCTGGACTCAACCCTACTTTGATTACTTGGTAGATGGCAAATTACCCGAAGACGAGGTGCTAAGCCGGTAGATTATCCGAAGAGAAAAAGCCTATACTATTGTTAAAGGTGAGCTCCATAAACGGATTGTTTCTGGGGTTTTTCAGCGCTGTGTATCTCCGAAAGAGGGAGTGGAAATCTTAAGAGAAATGCACAAAGGTAAGTGTGGTCACCACGCTGCAGCAAAATCTTTAGTGGCAAAAGCTTTTCAACATGGTTTTTTCTGGCTTACAGCTCAGGCAGATGCCGAACGATTAGTCAAGACATGCAAAGGCTGCCAAAAGTACGCCAAGCAAGCTCATGTTCCAGCTGATCAGCTGTGAACAATACCTATAACATGGCCTTTTGCGGTCTGGGGGCTTGATATGGTAGGACCTTTTAAACGTGCTCCAAGTGGATTTACTCACCTCTTAGTGATGGTGGATAAATTCACGAAATGGATCGAGGCTAAACCTGTCACTAGTTGTGATGGAGCAACAGCCAAAAGATTTGTCGAGGATGTTATAAGCCGGTATGGTTATCCGCATAGCATTATCACGGACAACGGGAGTAATTTTTCGATGGGAGAGTTGGCTGAATTCTGTGACGAGCAAAATATCCGGCTTAACATTGCGTCAGTCGCACATCCATAGGCTAACAGACAAGTCGAAAGAGAAAATGGTTTAATTCTACAAGGCTTGAAACCAAGACTCGAAGCACCACTGAGACGTGCTGTGTGGGCTTGGGCAGAGGAACTACCCTCTGTAATTTGGAGTTTACGAACAACTCCGAACAGGTCAATAGGATATACACCTTTCTTCTTGGTCTATGGCACAGAAGCAGTTCTTCCTAGTGATTTAGTTCATACTTCTCCTAGAGTGGCCGCGTATATCGCAGAGGATGCCGAGATTTCTCGACAAAATGATCTCGACTTAGTCGAAGAAGCTCGCGTTGTTGCTGAAATGAGATCTACAGCCTATCAGCAGAAGTTATGCAAGTATCATAGCCAAAGAGTCCGAACTAGATCTTTTAATAAAGGTGATTTGGTTCTCCGGCTTGTGCAACAAAGAAAGCACAAACTTTCCCCAATATGGGAAGGGCCCTTTTTAGTTAGTCGAGTATTGCAAATTGGGTCGTACTACTTAACTGACATAAGGCCAGTCAAAGAAAGACCTGCTACTAAGAAGAGAAAGAGAGCTGGAGGCAGTACAAATCCGGATGAGTTAGACAGGCCGTGGAATATTGCTCAGCTACGTCCCTTTTATTCTTAGTTTATCCTTCTTTGTAATCATACATATGTACATGCTCTGTGAGAAATAAAAGTTTTGGTTACCTCAAAGTTTTCCTGAGAAGTTTTTACCATCTTATTTCCTAATGATCATGTCATAGTCGAAAATCCCAGAATGCTTGAAAGTACTTTATGCTCATGTTCGTTCTGGTTTAGATTTACGATTCTAAAACTGCTACCTTCGGGTATAACTCTAAAAAAAATTCTAGTCTTTACTTGGGTTATTTGTCTGATTGCTGGATGCGGGTATCTTCCGAGTAGTGAATTGTTGGTACTGGAAGCCGGCTTTGTTTCCGAGTTTAAACTGGTTTAGCAATTGAGCTCCGTTGCTCGGCAAAGTTTCCGGCTGAAGGTTTAGCCGGCTCACAAAAGGGACGAGGCGGAAAGCCAGATAAACGATAAGTAGAGGCGGAAAATTCTAAGTGCTTATGAAAACATTTCAGGCACGCAAATAATCTAAGACAAAAGTGCTGAATAGATAAAAAACGTAGCACTAGCAAAAGTCATAGTACTTAATATTTACAAAACGCATCATGTCTTTCCAAAATAATACATAGTTTTCTGATCTATGATGCAGGAGGAGATGAAGGAACTGTCGGATCACTGGTTACTCCGCCTTGATATCGTGTCGAGATGTCCGGATCCGAGGTGGTCCGTTCATCCTCGGAAACTTTTTTGGCGTCTTCTGGAGGAGGTGGTGGAGTATCCACGCGGGTGAAGAAGGGCGTCTCGTAGCTGGTCAGATTAGCTATGTGGCACCCATATCCGGCGCAGGAGTGCATGATGGCTTGAAGGTCTTGCTCCTGGCCGTCTTCGTCTACCTTGCAGTATCCTCTGGTCACTTGCCATATCTCCATGTTTCCATGGTGGCTCATGACCATGGTGAGAGTGTTCTGCACGGCAGTCCGCGCGTAGGACATGTTCCAGTCCCGAACGAGATGCGGCATCTCCTTGGCCTTCTCCCGCACCTGGAAGTCCGACATTCTTGGCATGTCCGGAATCCGGAGAGACTCGCCAATGTCCTCAAGGGACTGGCGGTAGTCATGAAGAAGATCACCGACTTGGGTAAGCCGGTGAGTGCGGGGCTCGGATGAGGAGGAGTCCGTCAAGTTCAGAGGACCTATACACAAAACAAAGATAAGAAAAAACCGACATTGATGAAAGTCGAAGAAATGATAAGTCAGATAGATGGAACATACCAAGAATGACATCGTCAATCTTGGCTTTCTCCTCTCGGAGACTCTGGAGTTCAGCCCGGAGCGCTTCGGAGAGATCTTTCTCTCTGCCAAGCTCATTCTTGAGGTCCGAGATAACTTTATCTTGAGCGGCAATCTTGAGATCGCGCTCTTCAGTGGCCATGGCGGAGGACTCAAGTACTTGAGCTATGCTCCTTTCATGATCCTCCTTGAGCTTATCCAGCTCTTGGCGAAGTCCCTTGTTCTCCACCACTAGGGTCTTGAGGTTCTCGGCCTCTTCAATCATAGCGATGGATTGTTTCACCAACGCTGTAAGACAAAAAGAACAACAGTTCAGAAAAATTCGACATTGAAAAAAGCAAAAAACAAGGTTTGAATCTCGAAATGTTTACCTTCGGCTTCATCCTTGGCTAACTTGAGCTCAGCATTTTTAAGCCGGAGAGCTTTGATCTCTCTCCGCTTATCACAAACGTTGGTTAATAATTCCTGGTTATAGGAACATACTTTCTATAAGTCAGAATACCCAAAGTCAGAAAGCTACTTAAGGCTCGGGCTAATATTTTTGCTAAATATCAGCACGAGCCTTGGGGGCTACACTAGTTTGTTCTTTGGCATCCTAATGAAAGCATAAACCCGGATTTCTATATCCTACTTCATGCTTGGGGGCTAGAGGATATGATATAACATAAAGTAAAAAACAAGAGTTGGAATTCTGACTTACATATTGCTCGCGGGTGAGTTTGTCTAACCCCGCGTTCACCTTAGCTGCCACCTTCTCGACGAGAGTAAGAGGAATTACTGGGGCTGAAGCTCGCCAGTCCTGATCCTCTCGTCGCGAAGGCGGACTTGAGCGAGAAGGTCAGAGATCTTGACGTCCTCTGCTTCTTGCGCTTCCTCTTCGGGGGATAGATGGATTTTGTCCAGGACTTGCCTGGCCAGCCGCTAGATCTCCTCTGTAGATTTCCGGGATAACCCAAATTTGGCAAGTCCGGGGTTGCTGAGGAGGTTGTCGGCGAAGATTTTAGCCGAGGGATCATTACCCGAAGAGGGTTCAGCCTTATCTTGAGCTGACGGACCCACGGTGACGTCAGAGTGCAATCCAAGGATCACAGGCGCCGTTGGAGGAGCCGGATCTTCTGCAACAACCGGAGAAGGAGTAATCGCCGGTGTTGTAGAAGGTTGAGGGGCAGGAGTCGGAGGAGCCGTGGCAGGGGAAGCTATGGTAAGCTTCGTCTGTCGCAGGGGCTTCACAGGAATCCCCTTCCCCTTACCCTTGATGAGAGGCTTTGCTCTGAGAATGTAGTAAAGTCGGAAACATTACATCTCAGAAAGAAATTCGAGAAAGGTACAAAGGCGGAAATTGTGAATGAACGTTACCTCTTCACAACAGGCACTTCCTTTGTGCCAACAGCCACTGTCGGAGCTTTGCGCTTCTTGAGCGCAAGGTCCGGCAATGGGACCACTTCAGTCTCATGAGAAAACTCAGGAGGATATCCTTCGAGTGGAGCAAGCTCCGACTCAGGGAGATCAGCAAGCTGAAAACAAGAAAACATATCAGCATTGCAGTATATAGCTTAAAGATTGACACACGTAAAAGGTGTACTGATGGAAGCTTACCGCTACCACAGGGTTTTCCGCCGTGTGCATATCCAGAGAAATCTTCAGAATTTTCCTCTCGATCCGCTCCTTGATCAGCCACTTGATCTGGCTTATGTAACCTTCCGTCTATCCCCGTGGTACTGAAGTGGCTGGATCCGACGTGAGACCCAACATTGGACCAAGTCGGATCCCTTCAGACCCTTGTGCTTGATAAGATATTCGATCCACCTCTTAGCGAGGATCAGATCGTCGGTGAGAGCCGGAGCGGCCTCATCCCAGGAAGGCTGGGCTGTGGCGGCTCCGTCGACAAAAGCTGGCAAAGCAGTAGCTTTGCCGGGAGCCAGAATATCCCTATGATAGAAAAAAGTGGTTGGCCATTGTTTGACCGAGTCACTGGCAGAAATTTTGGGATATGCCCGGTCTCGTCTACCAGAAAAACTAATGGTACCGGTGATGTAAGGAACACTGGCAGTAATGGAATTTTTCCGGACATGGAAGTAGTACCGGAAGAGAAGCAAACTCGGCCTAATGCCGAGAAAGCCCTCGCAAAGCGCAGCATACGTGCTCATCTCTAGAAGAGAGTTGGGAGGAAGATTATGGAGTTGAACTCCATAGTGGTCAATCACCTCGGAAAAGAACTCCGAGGGAGGAAAGGATAGACCTCGGTCCAGATGGGTGCCGAAGTGGACGCGCTCGCCCTCGCGCGGATTGGGGACGGTTTCGCCGGAACCGCTCCACCAGTTGCCGGCAGCGAGAAGCCCCTCCTTCTCCACGTGTTTGAGGCCGTCGTCGTCGAGGGCGTAGGGGATCCAGATTCCCCGGAAGCTCTCTTTCTCTGCAGCTGCTTCCGCCGCCGCCGCCGCCAGAGAGGAAGAAGAAGATGAAGCCATTTTCTCTCCGGTGGAAAAGGTGACCTTAAAGTGGCAGCGCTAGGAGCTCTGTGGGAGGAGGATGAAAAGGCTCTGGGCGCGCTGGAGGATGGGGAAGAAAGGAACGGCGAAGGGCTGGTGGAGAGGAGAAGAAGGAATCTAAACCCCTTATATCCACCTACCCGCGCCAAGATTCGTGCAAACGCTACAGTGTAATTGCCACGTATCGTGGAAAGAACTGGGAAGGGCTCGCGCGATGATTGCGTCGCCTCGATCTCCACGCACGCATTGAAACGGCGCCTCGGTTCCACGAACCGCGGACCCACCAAGGGTCGTGCTTACGGAATGTCTGTCAGATGATGTGACTTGACCATGCTTGTGTCAGGTGGCGTTAGATACCAAGTTCCGGCTTAGTTTAAAAGCGAGATGGAAAATCCGAGTAACTAATTGAAAGGTCCGACTTACTTTTAAGACCCGGATCGTATTTTTTGTTGTAAAGTTTCCGTAACCCTTCAAGATTCTGCAAGCCGAAGATCAAGTTGGACGATGATAAAATCCGACTTTGGATCCTGGAGGCCTCCGGGGGCTACTGTTGGGGATATACTTTCCGGGTATCCTCACAGATCCTCACTGACCAGGGTGGCCCACTTCGGCTTAGAGCTTTACTTCACGGGCGGCCCAGTTAGGGAGAGAAGACGGAGTCCAATCCGACTACGGGAAGGCCTAGAAGACTTACCGACTTAGGACCGTAATGTTACTTGTAGTTCAAGATGTACTCTGTAACAAACTCTTAGTCGTAGCCGGATTGATCTCTCCTCTAAACCCTAGGCCGGATATCTATGTAAGCCGTCCTGGGGAGAGCCTTTAGGGCACACCTCAATAGTCTACAATCTCAGCTCGCATAGGCGAAACCCTGGTAACCCATATTCCGGCTCTGCCGTATTACTGGATTGCTAGCAGGAGTAGGGTCCGTCCAAAGCCGGCGGATTCGAACCTGGGTAAACTTGAGTGCTCACCGTCCCGGAACACCGTACGCCTCACACCCCTCTCTCCCGCACGCCTCGAGGACCCCCTCATGGCATACTTGTCCTCAAACCGACGACAAGAGTCATTGCATATGTGTACCTTTCCAAAACCAAATGGATCCACCAGTGTCATTGCATGGGTGTTCTTTTCATAAACCACAACTAGAGTTATTGCATGTTTGTTCTTTTCATAAACCACATGGATCCACCAGAGTCATTTGCATGTGTGTTCTTTTCATAAACCACTTGGATCCACTAGTGTCATTGCATGTGTCTTCTTTTCATAAACCACATGGATCCACTCGTGTCATTTCATGTGTTTTTTTTCATAAACCACTTGGATCCACTAGTTTCATTGCATGTGTCTTATTTTCATAAACCAAATGATCCCCCAGTGCCATTGCATTTGTCCTATTTTCATAAATCACACCTAGAGTCATTGCATATTTGTTCTTTTCATAAACCACATGGATCAACCAGAGTCATTTGCATGTGTGTTCTTTTCATAATCCACTTGGATCCACCAGTGTTATTGCATGTGTGTTCTTTTCATAAACAACATGGATCCACCAGTGCCATTGCAAGTGTCTTCTTTTCCTAGACCACATGGATCCACCAGAGTCATTTGCATGTGTGTTCTTTTCATAAACCACATGGATACACTAGAGTCATCGCATCTGTTTTTTTTCATAAACCAAATGGATCCACCAGTGTCATTGTATATGTGTTCTTTTCATAAACCACAACTAGATTTATTGCATGATTGTTCTTGTTATAAACCACATGGATACACCAGAGTCATTTGCATGTGTGTTCTTTTCATAAACCACTTCGATCCTCTAGTGTCATCGCATGTGTGTTCTTTTCATAAACCACATGGATCCACTAGAATCATTGCATTAGTCTTCTTTTCCTAGACCACAAGGATCCACCAGGGTCATTGCATGTATGTACCTTTCCAAAACCATATCCAGAGTCATCGCATGTGTGTTCTTTTCCTAAAGCACATGGATCCACCAGTGTCATTGCATGTGTGTTATTTTCAAAAACCACAACTAGAGTCATTGCATGTTTGTTCTTTTCATAAACCACATGGATCCACCAGAGTCATTTGCATGTGTGTTCTTTTCATAAACCACTTGGATGCACCAGTGTCATTGCATGTGTGTTCTTTTCATAAACCACTTGGATCCACCAGTGTCATTGCGTGTGTGTTATTTTCATAAACTAAATGGATCCACCAGTTTCATTGTGTGTGTGTTCTTTTCATAAACCACAACTAGAGTCATTGCATGTTTGTTCGTTTCATAAACCACATGGATCCACCAGAGTCATTTGCATGTGTTTTTTGCATAAACCACTTGGATCCACAAGTGTCATTGCATGTGTGTTCATTTCATAAACCACATGGATCCACTACAGTCATTGCAAGTGTCTTCTTTTCCTAGACCACAAGGATCCACCAGAGTCATTGCATATGTGTACCTTTCCGAAACCAAATGGATCCACTAGTGTCATTGCATGTGTGTTCTTTTCATAAACCACAACTAGAGTTATTGCATGTTTGTTCTTGTCACATCCCAAAATTTTCCAAATTTGGAAATGTGAAAATTTTAAACAAAATGAAGAACCAAGTTCTTCATTATTTCAGAAGGAACAAAAACTTTTGGAACATTTAATATAATGCCTCCAAAACCCAAGCCCAACAAAATGATTTTTGTTTGTGAAGTGGTATGCATGTTGTAAAATCCCAAATCATGTAGATGCATGAGAATCTTGACTTGGTTGCATTTTAAAAACCTAAGAGAAGTGAAAAATATCTAAAACCCTAAAACTCTAATTATTGGTTAACACTAAGAACAACACAATACTATGGATATACTCCATATTTATATTAAAAAAAGAACTACTATGAGCGCTAAAAAGATAAAGGACAAAATAATAAAACAATAGAGATTGGTTTCATCCAATTTGGATCCCTGGATAAAAGATATAAATTAATTCGAGAATAGAATTAAGAAAGGCAATATTAGCTATTAAAGCCAAAGTGAATAAATTTGGTTAGAAAAATTTGAGTTGGAAAGTAAATGTGTTCTGTAATGCCCTAAAAACCTAATTTGAGTTTTACAAATTTTTAGAAATTTGTTTGATTCAAATTGGATCATTAAATCAAAAGTTAATTAAGAAAACAGAAAAAAGAAAAAGAAAAAGAAAAACTAAGGGAATAAAAAAAATCGCAGCAGCAGCATAGCCGGCCTGCTTGCCCCACACCCCAGCCCAACAACAGCCCACCCGGCACTCCCCTTCTCCCCCTCTCTTCCTTTCTCACCGACCCCTCCTCACACCCCCTCGCTGACGGCTCGACCCCACCTCCACGTCACCCTCCACCTCACTTTCTTCCACCGCAACGAACAGCCCACTCCCTCCCTCTGCCGTTTAATTCTCCACTCCGAGCCCTGACTCTTAACCGCCACCCCCTCCTCTCCGTTTTCCCTCAAACCCCACAACCCTGGAGCAACTAGGCTGCTCGGAATCAAGCTCGAACCAGCGCGGCCACCGACGAGCTCCGGCGAGGATTCCGGCAAGAACTCACTGCCCCGCGCCCTCCCCTCTATCCTGTTAGCCTCGCCATGCTCTGGCAAACCTATTGACACTTTCCTGTGCTTTTTCTATGCCTAGGTCGTCGCCATGGTCACCACCGGCGTCACCCTCTGCCGCCACCGTTCACCGGCGATTTCCAGCGAGACACAGGTTCCTGCCGCCCTCTTTTGGCCACAACCAGCTTCTACACGACCAGGCGCACTCCTCTGACCTTCTGTTTGTCTGCTCGAGCCCCAGGTCGACGACACCGTCTCGGAGACACGGGCTCCGCCGTCGGCAAAACTGCGGTGAGGAATCCTCGGCGAATCTGAGCGCCCCTTCATCGACCGTGACCATCCCCGAGACCACCTCGACCGCGGCGATCGCTGGTAATAGTCCACGCACCCCCTACCCCGCTAGGACCACCGGAGCACCACCCTCCCGACACATCGCCGCCGCGCGCAGTCGCCAGCGCCGCCAGTCTGTGGTCGACACGCTGAGCGCCGTCCGATCTATCGCCAGCGGCCAGGATTAGATCCTTAGCCGAAGCGGTACGGGCTAATCTGGATCGCCCGTTGACACTTATAATCCAACGGCCCACGTTGATCGATCTGCCTGAACCGGTACGAGCCAATAAGAACATGGCATGTAGGCCCGAGCGTCTGTTTAAATTAGAAAATAGGCAGAATTTGAATTAAACTTAGAAATTCAATAACTTTTGATCCACAAATCAGAAAAATGCAAATTTGGTGTCTATGGATTCAGAAAAATGAGAGCTTCACTGATGATGCCTTATTTCACCCTTTAGCTTCTGTAAAATATAAGTTTTAGGCAGAACCTTTTTAGGAGTATTTTACCCATAAAAATTGTTTTGTAAATTATTTTTGGGTGAATCTTTTTGCTATGGATTGCATATTGAACGCTCTGTCTAGTAAGACCAAAATATAAATTTGGTTGACTATACCTAATAGCATGGGAATTATTTATTGAGTATAGCCTTTCTAAATGCTAGAAATTATTGCTAATTATTACAATTGCACAAATGGTTGCATTTGTAATCTTGCAATTGTAAATTTTTCAGAAAACACTTAGTATTGTTCAAAACCTTGTTATAATAATTTGTACAATAAAAATTGCCATCTTGCATGCTTGCATATTTTGCATGATTTTTGTATTGCCATTAGTGTTGATCTTGTGCATCTTTTGTCTTGGTTGTTTTGTTTGATAGATTGTGTGGATTGCCAAGTGTGTTACTGCAGAGAGTGTACCAACACCACCAACTACTAAGGCAAGTGACACTATCATCCATGTCCTACTATTTTCATTACACTTAGTGGATTTTTGTAGTATGCATGATAGGACTACTATGATACTATGCTATGCTATGTCCTATTTAGGATATCCTTTATATCCCTTAGTGGAAAGACTGTAGTTGTAGTATGCTTAGCCCTGCTATAGATTCAGGGTGGAATATACCATATTGTGATTATATCAAGTGTTGGAAAAAAAATATGTTTTATATAATAAAACAAGTACTCAATGAATCACCTGGCTGGAATGTGGATACTCAGTTGAGAATAAGGTGGCAACGAAGGGAACCATGTCTATGGCTATCTCTTTTGTGTGTGCACTGGAAGAATACCACCCAGTAACTTAGAGATTGAACATGTTTCTCGTACAGTGGCTTTCGTGTACAGCCACATGCCAAATGGGCTCTGGCCTAGTCAATTACATAGTGGGAGACCTATGCATTGGTACCTCTTTAGGTTAACTAGAATTATGCATTGGAGGTTTATCCTTGCATTGGTGCCTGGTAGATGTGCTGGCATTATGTATTGGGAGGACTTCTATGGAAAGACTTTGTCACGTTCTCGATCTGCCGGTACTCCATCATGGTGAGTACTAATCCAGCGGCCACTGGTGGCGTCAAGACGAGATTGTGTCTTGTGGGTAAAGTGTACAACTTCTACAGAAGATCAAATTCTAATTACTTAGCCGTGTCCCCGGTTATGGACAACTCTGAGCAACTAAGGCCTGAAGCTATGGAAGATCTCGACATTCTAATTTCTCAAAGTAAAAAACTTGATGGTGTCAACAAGGGATTAGAAGAACTTGGAGTTTGCCAAGGAGTTCAGAAAGTTACTGAAAGATGTAAAGTAATTTGCAAAGATAGGATAAAACCATGTTGCTTTCTGCAAATAAGCCTAAGATCTACTTAGCCAAATATGCATGTAGTGATAGTCCAACATATATTCACAAACTAGTGACACTTGCCAATACATTCAAAGTATTGACCCTTTTGTGGCTGCAACCTATCATGTTGCAGGTTATCCTATTGATGAGTGTGGATTGATGATAGAGGTTATGAGTCTACAACCAACATGTTTTCCTGTGGCACATGAAGATGAAGGACTCCATGCTTTACTTGTATTCTACTGCTTTGTATTAAGATAGCCTATGGCTATGAGTATGTAATAAAGTATTCATATTATGGATCATGCGATGTAATATGACCTTTGTATCTTGATATTACATCTTAAACTGTGAGTGCTAGCTATTCGATCCAGGGACTAGCACTGTAATCACAGGGATTCGAACGAAGCCAGGTTTGGGTCTTTATAGTTCTTTTCATAAACCACATGGATCCACTAGAGTCATTTGCATGTGTGTTATTTTCATAAACCACTTGCATCCACTAGTGTCATTGCATGTGAGTTCTTTTCATAAACCACATGGATCCACTAGTGTCATTTCATGTGTTTTTTTCATAAACCACATGGATCCACTAGTGTCATTGCATGTGTCTTGTTTTCATAAACCAAATGATCCACCAGTGCCATTGCATTTGTCCTCTTTTCATAAACCACACCTAGAGTCATTGCATATTTGTTCTTTTCATAAACTACATGGATCCACCAGAGTCATTTGCATGTGTGTTCTTTTCGTAATCCACTTGGATCCACCAGTGTCATTGCATGTGTGTTCTTTTCATAAACAACATGGATCCACCAGTGCCATTGCATGTGTCTTCTTTTCCTCGACCACATGGATCCACCAGAGTCATTTGCATCTAGGTTCTTTTCAGAAACCACTTGGATCCACCAGTGTCATTGCATGTGTGTTCTTTTCATAAACCACATGGATCCAACAGAGTCATTGCATGTGTGTTCTTTTCATAAACCACTTCGATCCACCAGTGTCATTGCATGTGTGTTCTTTTCATAAACCAAATGGATCCACTAGTGCCATTATATATGTGTCCTTTTCATAAACCACAACTAGATTTATTGCATGATTGTTCTTGTTATAAACCGCATGGATCCACTAGAGTCATTTGCATGTGTGTTCTTTTCATAAACCACTTGGATCCTCTAGTGTCATCGCATGTGTGTTCTTTTCATAAACCACATGGATCCACTAGAATCATGGCATTAGTCTTCTTTTCCTAGACCACAAGGATCCACCAGGGTCATTGCATGTATGTTCCTTTCCAAAACCATATCCAGAGTCATTGCATGTGTGTTCTTTTCCTAAAGCACATGTATCCACCAGTGTCATTGCATGTGTGTTCTTTTCATAAACCACAACTAGAGTCATTGCATGTTTGTTCTTTTCATAAACCACATGGATTCACAAGAGTCATTTGCATGCGTGTTCTCTTCATAAACCACTTGGATGCACTAGTGTTATTGCATGTGTGTTCTTTTCATAAACCACATTGATCCACCAGTGTCATTGCATGTGTGTTCTTTTCATAAACCACTTGGATCCACCAGTCGCATTGCATGTGTGTTATTTTCATAAACTAAATGGATCTACCAGTTTCATTGTATGTATGTTCTTTTCATAAACCACAACTAGGGTCATTGCATGTTTGTTCTTTTCATAAACCACATGGATCCACCAGAGTCATTTGCATGTGTTTTTTTCATAAACCACTTGGATCCACAAGTGTCATTCCATGTGTGTTCATTTCATAAACCACATGGATCCACTAGAGTCATTGCAAGTGTCTTCTTTTCCTAGACCACAAGGATCCACCAGAGTCATTCCATATGTGTACCTTTCCAAAACCAAATGGATCCATGATGTCTACGCACTTGTATTCTTGTAGACAGTTGTTGGTCTTCCAAGTGCGAAGGTTTGTAGAACAGGAGCAAGTTTTCCCTTAAGTGGATCACCCAAGGTTTATCGAACTTAGGGAGGAAGTGGTCAAAGGTATTCCCTCTCAAGCAACCTTGCAATCAATATACAAGAAGTCTCTTGTGTCCCCAACACACTCAATACACTTGTCAGGTGTATAGGTGCACTAGTTCGGCGAAGAGATAATGAAATACAAGTGGTATAGATAATTATAAGTGGTAACGGTGCTAGAAAATAGCTTGATGGCGAGGAAAAGACTAAAGGCAAACTGAAATAAAGATGGAAGCAAGCAAACATGTAACATATCTAATTGCAAACAGTGTAGCAATGCTTAGAAACAATGCCTAGGGATCATACTTCCACTAGTGAACACTCTCATATAAATATATTCTTCTTTATGATACTACGTTGAACTACTCTCCGGTTGGACACTCTAATCGTTGGTAGGGCTATAACAGCACACCTCAAAGTAAGCCTTTCCCATCTAGAAAACCACACACTGTCACCTTGAGCACTAGATGGTTCCAACAAACACCACAATTTCATAAAGACATCCAACTCCAAATATAACTCATAACAAGTATTTGAAATCTCTAGCCTATGTGCCACCATGGTGTGCACGCTGTCACTTTCACACACATGGGGAGAGCAGAGATATATTAAAGAACTTGAGTAGCAAGGTAGATCTATAGATTACAAGCTCATGATCTCAATAAGATCACGTATAGAGAGAGATGAACACATAGCTACCGGTAGAACCCTTAGTCTCGAGAGAGAACTACTCCCTCCTCATCATGGGAATCAGCAAAGGTGATGGAGATGGTGGTGGAGATCGATGGAGATAGCTCCGGGGGCACTTCCCCATCCCGGCAGGGTGCCAGAATAGAGACTTTCTGTCCCCTGAATCTCCCCTTTGGTGGCGGCGGTGCTGCGAATCTTTTCGTGGATTTCTGATTGACTCTTTAGGGTTTATGCCTCAGGAGGCTTCTTATAGGCCAGAGGGCAAGGTCGGTGGGCGGCCAGGAGGCCCACACCACCTAATGGCGTGGCCAGGGCTAGCCCGCGCCAGCACATGGTGTGGCCACCCTGTGGCCCCTCTCCGTCTCATCTTCTGGCTCCGTGAGTCTTCCGGTAAAATATCGACTTTGGCTTTTGTCCGGTCCAATTCCGAGAATATTGATTTTCTGACTTTCCTAGAACCAAAAACAGCATAAAATAGGCAACTGCACTCTAGCATCTTGTTAATAGGTTAGTCCAGGAAAGTGTATAAAAAGTACTCCAAAGTTGGAATAAAACATAAGAAAGTAGATAAAACCAAGCATGGAACATCAAAAATTATAGATACATTTGCAATGTATCGACATCCCCAAGCTTAAATCCTGCTCGTCCTCGAGTAGGTAAGTGATAAAAAGAAAGAATAATTTTTTAGGTGCCATGCACCATCAAAGACTTGATCAAAGTATTTGTAAAACATTCAAAGCTGGGATCATAGTACTTCAATCGTAATATGAAAGACAAAGTTCTAGCAATAAGACAAAGAAACTATGATGCAACATGAAAAGGCACAAATAAAAGATTCATGAATAACAATGCTTTGCAAGACGTTTGTTTGTTTCACATAAAGAAAACATAGCATAATAGTATTCATCTTGTCCCTCAACAGAGTAGCAAATATAAATGCATAGGACACCTTCAAAGTTCATAAGAGTGACTAGATACAAATAGTTTAAAACAAGCAATAACAAGTTATGCATCAATCAACTAGTCTTGGCACAATGCACATAGAACTAAGAATGGCCACTATGCTTTCCAAGTAGGTGCATAAAGATAGAAGGTGGAGACTCAATATAATGGTGGAAGAAAGGCCTTCATAAAAGGAAGTAGAGATTCAATTTTCATAAAGAGCTTCCAAAAATTATGGTACTTATAGCTTTCAGATCTCATTGCCCCTATCATAAGCATCTTGAAGGTGATTAAGGTTAAAGTGAACAAACTATGGTGTACATGCTTGACGAAGTATAAGTTAGAAATCTCATGTCCCTTGAATACGAGGGCTGCTCCTCATGCTACTCAAGTTTAGTCATCGGTAAGTTCTTGTCATCGTAAGTATTTGTGTATCATAGAGAACCGCCAATGGGGTACCCCTTGCCCGATGATACGGAAGAATCCCCATATCAAAATGACAAGGCAAGCAGACAACAAGCATCTCAGCAATCTTCTTATTTACCATGGGAATATGGTGCTTTTTTCTCTCTTTCCTCTTTTCATAATCTCAATTTTTTTCTTTTTTTCTCTTTTTCTCAATATAGGACTCTTTTTTATAAGAAGAATGCTTCATAGACAGCTCATTATGGTTACGCTGCAGGTTTCCACCATGTCAGCATGGATTAGACCAGCGGCCCATGCGTTTCTCTAACACATATACATAACTCCATGGACTTACAAGCTCCCCTTTCATTTCACACCGACGACATCCATATACAAAAGAGCATGATATCAACTAGGTACAAGTACCAAGTGCAATGTTGAAAGCGTTCCCCATGACAACATGGTTCTACTAATCCCCTACAAATGAGTGCAAGCATATACAACATAGACGACACAATGGTTAAAGTTTATTAAGGGCAAGAAAAGTAAAGTGTGCCATCAAGTTCGTGAGAGCTTTAATCACTAGTTTTCTCATAACAAGTTTAATTTGGAAGGTAAAGAAAAGCATGAATATACTTGGAATAGCATATGCTAGTAGGTCGGTATGGTGGACTCTTTGGAATAACTTGGTTTAAGGAGTTGGATGCATGAGTGGAACTCATACTTGGTTGTGGAGGCTAGCAAAAGACTGGGAGCGACAAACTAAGAGAGCAATAATGGCCATAATCATGCAGAGCGACAAAACATCATTGATCAAAGCATAAAGTGATACTAAAAGTTGAAAACTAAAGGATCATAAAGGATATGGTGACTTTGGATAGTCATAACATGGTGTGAGCATGTGCCAAGTCAACCCAAATAAAGCATCAAAGGAGAATACCACAATACTATGCTTTAATATGCTAAAACAAAGCATGATTGATCCAAGGCACATTAAGCAATCTCAATTGTTTATAACAAATCATGCTACAACAAAGAATACTAATCATAAAGCCAAAACAATAACAAGCATGGCATGACAAAGCATAGGCCACAGTAAAAAACAAACTCTCTTTACCACTTAAGCATGAACTTTCCTACTCTTTTTCCAATCCAAACCAAACTATTTGAAAACCAATGTATGAAAGAGGGGGTCCAAGCAATTTATTCAGCAAACTAAAAAAACAAAGCAAACGAAAAAACAAAAAAAAAACAAAAAAGAAGACGCTCCAAGAACAACACAACTGTGCATGAAACAATAAAAATGAAGCGTTTGGAAGAAATCTGGGATTTTTATTAATGAAGAGGGGGATGCCTTGGGCATCCCCAAGCTTTGATGCATGTACTTCTTGGATATTTCTTGGGGTGACATGCGTGGCATCCCCAAGCTTGATATTTAGTCCATCCTTCATCTCATTACTCATTCCTTCCATACACCTAAAATTTTTCCTTCATACAAAACTTCACACAGTCTTTATTAGCAACATTAGTTCACTCAAGATAATAGGTCTTAAGGTTCAGTTCTAACACCAATAAAATTCCATTAGAACACTATCTACTGAAGCACTTCCCTAAAAAAGCTCAATTCCCCAAAATAACTCAAAAAGGAATCAACAAGAAGCAAATGCAGAAAATGGCAGAAATCTGTCAAAACAGACCAGCAGGTAAAGACGATTTTTTTCGAAGACCTTCTGTTGCTCAAATCGAAAAGTGTTGAACTAACGAAAGTTATATAACAACCTGGGGCAAAAGCCCAAAAATTCACGCATCAAAAGGACGTACAGAGAATTTACACGAATTTTTACGGTGAAGCACAGAAATCTGTTTCGGGACAGCAACTTTCCCAAGCATTACTTCTTTCTCATTAGAGCTCACTCTTGGCACAAAAAGCAAATAAAAAGGATTAGGAGCGGTTATTACAGAGGTAATAACTTCCAAGATTCATCTAAAACTTTTGGGTTATCGCCCAATAAGTACTTTTCTTTAACGCCTTTAAGTTAGGCATGATAGTTTGAGAAGATGCTCACATAAGAAATATGAATTGAAATAGAAGAGAGCATCAATAAGCAAATTCAAAGCACATTTAAGTCTAACCCACTTCCTATGCATAGTAATATTGTAAAGAAACAAGTCATGAAAGCACAAACCAACAAGCATAGGAAAGCAAAACAAGTGCAACTTCAAAATTTTCAACATAAAGAGGGGAAACTTAATATTATTGAGATGCATAGAACCATGTTTCCCTCTCTCATAATAACTTTCAGTAGCAACATGAATAAAATTAACAATATAACTATCACATAAAACATTCTTATCATGAGCCGCATGCATAAAAGAATTAAGACTCCCCACATAAACATAGTCATTCTTATTAATTGTAGTAGGAGCAAATTCAACAAAATAGCTATCATTATTATTCTCATCACCATAATCATCAAATATAGGAGGCATATTGTAATCATCGTTAATTTTCTCCTCAATAGTAGGTGGACTGAAAATATCATATTCATCATTGCAATCATCATATATTGGGGGTATAGTATCATCATAAGCAATAGAATAGTTATCTTCCAAAGTGTGTTCATTTGTAAACATATCATCATTGGAAGGAACATGGATAGCACTAATAGTACAACAATTATCATCATTTTCAGAATTTGTACCGAAGAGATTTTCAATATCAAAATTAGTGTGCTTTTCCCGATCATGATCACTACTATAGGTAATAGGCATAGGAACATCATCGAGTTCAGACTCATCAAAAACTATAATAGGAGCAACATGCTTAGGGGAAAATACTGTTTCCTCTCTCCTTTTACTCCTCCTCTTCTTCTTTCTCTTTTTCTCTTTAGGAGGGAGAGGCTTGAAAGGAAGCTTCTCCATATACCCTGGTTCATTGTTAGATACAATAGAAGAAACTTTGGAGGATTCCTTCTTTTCATTAATAAGATCAAAACACATATTAGTCCTATCATATTTTGGTAAAATCTCATCTTCTATAATATTTTGTATATAAGTATTTGTGTGGCAATTATCAACACAATAAAGATGACAACCATGCAGGACACTATTCATATCAAAAGCACCCATATCTACCAAAGAGGTTTTTCTTGATAACTCTTCACACCCCAAAAATAATGTAAGTTCATCATGCTAATTAGGAGTGATCATGTCATCACAATACAAACTTGCAGTACTCATTGGATTAGAAGGGCTATTATTATGGCCTAAGCATTGAAAATTGAAATGACCCACTTCGAAGTAAAGTTCACAAATAAAAGGATAAAGGGCACACACTTTTTTACCAAGATCATTTAAAGCCCTATACCACATTCTAGTTTTTTCATTCTTGTGGGTGATACAATATTCTTCTTCAATTTGATTATTCTCACAAGGTCTATGTATTCCACAAAAATTAGCATGCTTATAAGAAATAGTACTTTCAGAGGTTTGAGCATGTTTATTGCTATCATTAATAACAATTTCATTTTCCCTGCAAGTGTCTTTAAAAGGATCATGATACATGTCCCATTTTTGTTTAGGAGCATTAATATGAGAAGCAAAGGTTCTATAACAATCAACAAGAATTTGAGGATCAAGACCATATTTAGCATTAAGATCTTGAAAATCAGCAGTTTCAGTGAAAGACTTAATGCAATCATACTCATAGTTTATACTTGGTTCTTTACCTTTGTTGTTATCCCAATCTTCGGTATTGCTTTGAATTGTTTCAAGAAGATCCCACTTAGCGTTGACCTCCTTACTTGTGAAGGATCCCTCTAAACAAGTATCTAGATAGTCCTTGTAATGTCCTGAAAGCCTTGCATAGAAATTATTAATAACAATATTACCGGGGAGCTCATGAATGGGACATTTGAGCATTAGTGACTTCAATATCCCCCATGCCTGGGCAATACTTTCTCCATCATGTGGATGAAAATTATAAATGTAATTCCTATCTTTATGAACTTCATGAGGAGGATAAAATTTAGAGTAAAAGAGAGGTACTATTTCCTCCCATTCAAGAGCTTGACCATTCTTCAGCAGCTTATACCATTCTTCAGCTCTTCCTTTCAGTGATAATGAGAATAACTTCTTCTTAACTTGATATGTTGTAATACCTGCACACTTGAACAACCCGCATAATTCGTGTATAAAGAGCAAATGATCACCGGGATGGATTGTAAAGAACCAAACCTGGCATGCTTTGAATCCCTGTGATTACAGTGCTAGTCCCTGGATCAAATAGCTAGCACCCACAGTTTAAGATGTAATATCAAGATACAAAGGTCATATTACATCGCATGATCCAGAATATGAATACTTTATTACATCCTCATAGCCATAGGCTATCTTATTACAAAGCAGCAGAATACAAGTAAAGCATGGAGTCCTTCATCTTCATGTGCCATAGGCAAACATGTTGGGTGTAGACTCATAACTCCTATCATCAATCCTCACTCATCAATAGAATAACCTGCAACATGATAGGTTGCAGCCACAAAAGGGTCAATACTTTGAATGTATTGGAAAGTGTCACAAGTTGGTGAATATAAGTTGGACTATCACTACATGCATATTTGGCTAAGTAGATCTTAGGCTCATTTGCAGAAAGCAATATGGTTTTATCCTATGTTTGTAAAAATAGTTTTGATCTTTCAACAACTTTCTGAACTCCTTGGCAAACTCCAAGTTCTTCTAATCCCTTGTTGACACCATCAAGTTTTACTTTGAGAAATTGGAATGTCGAGATCTTCCATAGCTTCAGGCCTTAGTTGCTCAGAGTTGTCCATAACCGGGGACATGGCTAAGTACTTAGAATTTAATCTTCTGCAGAAGTTGTACACTTTACCCACAAGACACAATCTCGTCTTGACGCCACCAGTGGCCGCTGGATTAGTACTCACCAAGAT
This sequence comes from Avena eriantha, assembly GCA_910589775.1. Lineage (NCBI taxonomy): Eukaryota > Viridiplantae > Streptophyta > Magnoliopsida > Poales > Poaceae > Avena > Avena eriantha. Next base: position 26,614 of record CAJUXJ010001500.1, read on the forward strand.
GGAGTACCGGCAGATCAAGAATGTGACAAAGTCTTTCCACAGGAGTCCTCCCAATACATAATGCCAGCACATCTACCAGGCACCAATGCAAGGATAAACCTCCAATGCATAATTCCAGTTAACCTGAAGAGGTACCAATGCATGGGTCTCCCACTATGTAATTGACTAGGCCAGAGCCCATTTGGCATGTGGCTATACACGAAAGCCCCTGTACGAGAAACATGTTCAATCTCTAAGTTCCTAGGTGGTGTTCTCCTAGTGCACACACGAACGAGATAGCCATATACATGGTTCCGTTCGTTGCCACCTTATTCTCAACTGAGTATCCACTTTCCACCCAGGTGATTCATTGAGTACTTGTTTTATTATATAAAACATATATTTTTCCAACTCCTCATATAGTCACAATATGGTATATTGCACCCCAAATCTATAGCAGGGCTAAGCATACTACCACTGTGGTATTTCCACTAAGGAATATATAAAGGATATCCTAATAGGATATAGCATAGCATAGTATCATAGTAGCCCTATCATGCATACTACAAAAATCCACTAAGTGTAATGAAAATAGTAGGACATGGATGATAGTGTCACTTGCCTTAGTACTTGGTGGTGTTGGTACACTCTTTAGAGTAACACACTTGACAATCCACACAATCTATCAAACAAAACAACCAAGACAAAACATGCACAAGATCAACACTAATGGCAATACAAAAATCATGCAAAATATGCAAGCATGCAAGATGGCAATTTTTATTGTACAAATTGTTATAACAAAGGTTTTGAACAATACTAAGTGTTCTCTGAACAATTTACAATTGCAAGATTACAAATGCAACCATTTGTGCAATTGTAATAATTAGCAATAATTTCTAGCATTTGGAAAGGCTAGACTCACTAAATAATTCCCATGCTAATAGGTATAGTTAACCAAATTTATATTTTGGTCTCACTAGACAGAGGGTTCAATTTGCAATCCATAGCAAAAAGATTCACCCAAAAATTATTTACAAAACAATTTTTATGGTTAAAATACTCCTAAAAAGGTTCTTCCTAAAACATCTATTTTACAGAAGCTAAAGGGTGAAATAATGCCTCACCAGTGAAGCTCTCATTTTTCTGAATCCATAGACACCAAATTTGTATTTTTCTGAAATGTGGATCAAAAGTTATGAAATTTCTAAGTTTAACACTAAATCTGCCTATTTTCTAATTTAAACAATAGCCTGGGCGATGTGGCATATTCTTATTGGCTGGTACCGGTTCGGGCGGATTTTCAACACGGGCCGTTGGATTTTAAGTGGAACTAACGGAACAGATCAGCTGATACCGCTTCGGCTAAGTGATCTATCTAAGCCGCTGGATTAAGATCAGACGGTGCTCAGCGCGTGGCCAAGCACTGGCGGCGCTGGTCCTCTGCGCGCGCGGCGACGCGTCGGACGGGTGGTGCTCCGGTGATTCTAGAGGGTTAGGGAGACCGTGGAATATTTCCAGCGATCACCGAGGTCGAGGTGGTCTCGGGGATGGTCGCGGTGGAGGGAGGGGCGCTCGGAGTTGTCGGGGATTCCTCGCCGGAGTACCTGCTGACGGTGGAGCTCGCGTCTCCGAGATGGTGTCCTCGACCTGGGGCTCGAGTAGACAAGGTAATAGGTCAACGAGGTGCGCTAGGTCGTGCAGAAGCTTACGGTGGCCAAAGTAGGGCGGCGGGAACCTGCGACTCACCGGAAGTCACCGGTGAACGGCGGCGGTAGAAAAAGCTCCGGTGATGACCGTGGCGATGACCTGGGACGGTACAAATCGAACAAAAAATGTTAGACCGTGCGGCAGAGTGTGGTGGAGATAACAGGATAGAGGGGAGGGCACGGGGCAGTCTGTTCTCGCCGGAATCATCACCGGAGCTCGTCGGTGTCTGCGGCGGTCCGAGTTCGATTCCGAGCAGCCTAGGGGCTCTCAGGTGGTGGGGTGTGAGGGGAAATGGAGAGGAGGGAGTGGGGATTAAGGGGCAGGGCTCGGAGTGGAGTTTAATTCACAGAAACGTTCGAATTCGAATGGATTAGAAACGGCAGAGGGAGGGAGAGAGGCAGATCGTCCCCGTGGTGGAAGAAGGTGAGGTGGAGGTGACATGGAGTGGGACCGCGGTGTCAGCAAGAGGGGGTAAAGGGGGGTCGGTGAGAAAATGAAGCAGCGGGGAGAAGGGGAGTGCCGGGTGGCTTAGTGGGCTGGGGGTTGGGCCGAGCTGCTGCTGCTGTTTTTTTATACCTTCAGTTTTTATTTTTTTTCTGTTTTCTTAAATAACTTTTGATTTAATGAATCAATTTGAATCAAACAAATTTCTAAAAATTTGTAAAACTCAAATTAGGTTTTTAGGGCATTATAGAACATATTTACTTTCCAACTCAAATTTTTCTAACCAAATTTATTCACTTTGGCTTTAATAGTTAATATTGCTTTTATTAATTCTATTCTCAAAATAATTCATATATTTTTATCCATGGCTCCAAATTGGATGAAACCACTTTCTATTTTTTTATTGTTTTTCCCTTTATCTTTTTATCTCCCATAGGAGTTCTTTGGTTTAATATAAATATGAAGTATATCCATAATATTGTGTTGTTCTTAGGGTTAACCAATAATTAGAGTTTTAGGGTTTGAGATAATTTTCACTTCTCTTAGGTTTTTTTTAAAATGCAACCAAGTCAAGATGCTCATGCATGCTTCATTATTTGGGATTTTAAAACATGCACACCACTTCTCAAACAAAATCATTTTGTTTGGCTTGGGTTTGGAGGCATTATATTTAAATGTTCCAAAAGTTTTTGTTCCTTTTGAATTTCAAAGAACTGGATTCTTTTGTTTTGATTAAAATTTTCACATTTCAAAATTTGGAAAATTTTGGGATGTGACAGACTACCACCCTTAAAAGGAATCTCGTCCCGAGATTCGAGAAGGCTAGAAAAAAAAGGTTGGGTTTTAGGATCACTTGGGTGCTACCACCCTTAAAAGGAATCTCTGTTGGGTTGCATTTGATGCTTCACTTGGCTAAGGGTCCAAAAGATTGATATCCAAGGTTGTTAACATTTCTTCATCTTGAGATTCTTATACCACTGAATTAAGTTAACTAAAGCTTACCATCCACATCATATAGTTCTTCAAGGGTTCCATACATGTTGATGTGGTTCACATGTCCTTCCTGGGTCACATTGGAATTGCGTCCATTAGAGTCTCCAATATTCTCATTCTTCTTCTCAGGACAGTTTGCTGCAAAGTGTCCAAGTTGCCTACAATTGTAACACTGCAATTGGCTAATGTCTTTCTTGGGATCACTATGTTGGTTCTGACCAAGGTTATCTCCATTGTTAGTACCATTCACATTGTTACTACCACTTCCATTGTTGATGTGGTGATTCTTATGGTGATGGTGATTATGTCCATTTCCTTCATGCTGATGTGATCCAGAATCCCCATTGTCCTTTCTGAATGAACGCATCTTCTTTGATGATCCTGAGTGATATTTGTAAAAGCTATGCTTCCTCTTCCTGTTCTCAACTTTACTCTTCTTACTCTCTAAAATTCTAGCTTTGTCACATAGTGATTGATATGTTGGAACATAAGCAACTAATAATTGCATGGAAATTTCATCATTCAGTCCATCTAGGAACTTTTCCTTCCTCTTAGCATTAGTATCAGTATCGTCTGGAGCATAACGTGATAGATTGTTGAATTCTTCAATATATTCAGCAATGTTGCGGTGACGCTATTTAAGGATGTGAAACTCCTTCTTTAGGCTCATCACGCCTGAAGAGATATGATTAGTGCGGAAACCATCTTCAAATATTTCCCAAGTCACTTCTTCAATGGGGTGAGTGACTTGAAAGTTGTCCCACCATGTAGCTGCAGGGCCTTCAAGCAAGTGCGCTGCAAATCTCACATTCTTGGCATCAGAGCATCCAACAGTCACCAGATCCCTGTTCACTGAACATAACCAGTCATCAGCTACCATTGGATCAGAAGTACCAGAGAACTTTGCAGGTTTCAACCTCAGAAATCTAGTGAGCATATCCAGAGGTGGTGGATTGTTGTTATTATTGTTGCTGTTCTGATTCTGATTGTTGATGGTTGTCATGAATTGTGTCATCATCTGCATTAGCTGAGTCTGTGCAGTCATCATCTGTTGCATCTCATTTCCATTGTTGTTGTTGTCTCCATTGTTATCGTGGTCATTGGCGCATCTTGGAGGTGTCTGTTGGTTTAATAGGGATAAGTAATGATAGATAGATAGATCTAAGGGAGTTCTAACACACTCAACCCAAAGCAAACCAGTTCAATCAAACATTCATCAAGCAACCAATCACTTAGCAACTTTAACTCATTAGTTGAAGAAAACTACAAGTTTTCTTTAAACAAGCAACCTAGTATAGTCATACCACATAGGTCGGCATGATCCATACGCTAACACGATATCGATAACTCAAACATGATAATTGGTAGGCAATCTAATGTCTCATGGGTCGCATTATGATAACATTAGTGGGAGCTCTCTTTCGAGTTGGGCAATCATCGGTGAAGTGTCCTATCTTCTGGCAGAGATGGCAAAACACTTTTGTCATGTCTCGAGTACTTTTTCTTGAAGTGTTGTTGCGGTTTTCTTGAACTTCCTTCTCTGGGCATTCATCGCTATTGTGTCCTTCTTTTTTGCATTTGGAGCAGATGATATGGCTAAGGTTTTCTTCTTTCTTCGTAAGAGCTTGATACATTCCATCCTTGACTTGTTCTTTCACTTGTTGCACAATGAAGTCGAGATGGCACTTGGCAGGAATGTGGTTGGTTCCTTCACATAGGTAACAAGTAACTTGAGATGTGGTGCATTGTCCAACTGGATGGTTGTGATCACAAAAGGGACATTGATCTTGGTGTTCCTTAGAGGTGTGGCCCACTTCTCCACATATTTTGCAAGCTCGAGGACTTGTCGCAACTTGTATCTTGAACTTCTTGTTGGCATGATCCATCCTTAAGGTCCTTAGAGAAAGCAAAGGCTGGTCCTCTACAAGTTTGAAGGAGAAGAGATTCAGTAAAGAATGATCAAGCTATACGAGAAAATCTAATAAGTAAAAAATATAAGTTCATTCGTAACAAGTGGTTTGTCCAATTCATAGGGTTACGAACCTACAGGCAACACAGTGCTCTGGTTCCATCTGTAAAGACCCAAACCTGGCTTGGTTTGAATCCCTGTGATTACAGTGCTAGTCCCTGGATCAAATAGCTAGCACCCACAGTTTAAGATGTAATATCAAGATACAAAGGTCATATTACATCGCATGATCCAGAATATGAATACTTTATTACATCCTCATAGCCATAGGCTATCTTATTACAAAGCAGCAGAATACAAGTAAAGCATGGAGTCCTTCATCTTCATGTGCCACAGGCAAACATGTTGGGTGTAGACTCATAACTCCTATCATCAATCCTCACTCATCAATAGAATAACCTGCAACATGATAGGTTGCAGCCACAAAAGGGTCAATACTTTGAATGTATTGGCAAGTGTCACAAGTTGGTGAATATAAGTTGGACTATCACTACATGCATATTTAGCTAAGTAGATCTTAGGCTCATTTGCAGAAAGCAATATGGTTTTATCCTATGTTTGTAAAAATAGTTTTGATCTTTCAACAACTTTCTGAACTCCTTGGCAAAGTCCAAGTTCTTCTAATCCCTTGTTGACACCATCAAGTTTTACTTTGAGAAATTGGAATGTCAAGATCTTCCATAGCTTCAGGCCTTAGTTGCTCAGAGTTGTCCATAACCGGGGACACGGCTAAGTACTTAGAATTTAATCTTCTGCAGAAGTTGTACACTTTACCCACAAGACACAATCTCGTATTGACGCCACCAGTGGCCGCTGGATTAGTACTCACCAAGATGGAGTACCGGCAGATCAAGAATGTGACAAAGTCTTTCCACAGGAGTCCTCCCAATACATAATGCCAGCACATCTACCAGGCACCAATGCAAGGATAAACCTCCAATGCATAATTCTAGTTAACCTGAAGAGGTACCAATGCATGGGTCTCCCACTATGTAATTGACTAGGCCAGAGCCCATTTGGCATGTTGCTGTACACGAAAGCCCCTATACGAGAAACATGTTAATCTCTAAGTTCCTGGGTGGTGTTCTCCTAGTGCACACACGAACGAGATAGCCATATACATGGTTCCGTTCGTTGCCACCTTATTCTCAACTGAGTATCCACTTTCCACCCAGGTGATTCATTGAGTACTTGTTTTATTATATAAAACATATATTTTTCCAACTCCTCATATAGTCACAATATGGTATATTGCACCCCAAATCTATAGCAGGGCTAAGCATACTACCACTATGGTATTTCCACTAAGGAATATATAAAGGATATCCTAATAGACTATAGCATAGCATAGTATCATAGTAGCCCTATCATGCATACTACAAAAATCCACTAAGTGTAATGAAAATAGTAGGACATGGATGATAGTGTCACTTGCCTTAGTAGTTGGTGGTGTTGGTACACTCTTTAGAGTAACACACTTGACAATCCACACAATCTATCAAACAAAACAACCAAGACAAAACATGCACAAGATCAAAACTAATGGCAATACAAAAATCATGCAAAATATGCAAGCATGCAAGATGGCAATTTTTATTGTACAAATTGTTATAACAAAGGTTTTGAACAATACTAAGTGTTCTCTGAACAATTTACAATTGCAAGATTACAAATGCAACCATTTGTGCAATTGTAATAATTAGCAATAATTTCTAGCATTTGGAAAGGCTAGACTCACTAAATAATTCCCATGCTAATAGGTATAGTTAACCAAATTTATATTTTGGTGTCACTAGACAGAGGGTTCAATTTGCAATCCATAGCAAAAATATTCACCCAAAAATTATTTACAAAACAATTTTTATGGTTAAAATACTCCTGAAAAGGTTCTGCCTAAAACTTCTATTTTACAGAAGCTAAAGGGTGAAATAATGCCTCACCAGTGAAGCTCTCATTTTTATGAATCCATAGACACCAAATTTGTATTTTTCTGAAATGTGGATCAAAAGTTATGAAATTTCTAAATTTAACACTAAATCTGCCTATTTTCTAATTTAAACAATAGCCTGGGCGACGTGGCATATTCTTATTGGCTGGTACCGGTTCGGGCGGATTAGCAACACCGGCCGTTGGATTTTAAGTGGAACTAACGGACCAGATCAGCTGATACCGCTTCGGCTAAGTGATCTATCTAAGCCGCTAGATTAAGATCAGACGGTGCTCAGCGTGTGGCCAAGAACTGGCGGCGTTGGTCCTCTGCGCACGGCGGCGACGCGTCGGACGGGTGGTGCTCCGGTGATTCTAGAGGGTTAGGGAGACCGTGGAATATTTCCTGCGATCACCGAGGTCGAGGTGGTCTCGGGGATGGTCACGGTGGAGGGAGGGGCGCTTAGAGTTGTCGGGGATTCCTCGCCGGAGTACCTGCTAACGGTGGAGCTCGCGTCTCCGAGATGGTGTCCTCGACCTGGGGCTCGAGTAGACAAGGCAATAGGTCAACGAGGTGCGCTAGGTCGTGCAGAAGCTTACGGTGGCCAAAGTAGGGCGGCGGGAACCTGTGACTCACCGGAAGTCACCGGTGAACGGCGGCGGTAGAAAAAGCTCCGGTGATGACCGTGGCGATGACCTGGGGCGGTACAAATCAAACAAAAAATGTTAGACTGTGCGGCAGAGTGTGGTGGAGATAACAGGACAGAGGGGAGGGCACGGGGCAGTCGGTTCTCGTCGGAATCATCACCGGAGCTCGTCGGTGTCTGCGGCGGTCTGAGTTCGATTCCGAGCAGCCTAGGGGCTCTCAGGTGGTGGGGTGTGAGGGGAAATGGAGAGGAGGGAGTGAGGATTAAGGGGCAGGGCTCGGAGTGGAGTTTAATTCGCAGAAACGTTCGAATTCGAATGGATTAGAAACGGCAGAGGGAGGGAGAGAGGCTGTTCGTCCCCGTGGTGGAAGAAGGTGAGGTGGAGGTAACGTGGAGTGGGACCGTGGTGTCAGCGGGAGGGGGTAAAGGGGGGTCGGTGAGAAAATGAAGCAGCGGGGAGAAGGGGAGTGTCGGGTGGCTTAGTGGGCTGGGGGTTGGGCCGAGCTGCTGCTGCTGTTTTTTTATACCTTCAGTTTTTCTTTTTTTTTCTGTTTTCTTAAATAACTTTTGATTTAATGAATCAATTTGAATCAAACAAATTTCTAAAAATTCGTAAAACTCAAATTAGGTTTTTAGGGCATTATAGAACATATTTACTTTCCAACTCAAATTTTTCTAACCAAATTTATTCACTTTGGCTTTAATAGTTAATATTGCTTTTATTAATTTTATTCTCAAAATAATTCATATCTTTTTATCCATGGCTCCAAATTGGATGAAACCAATTTCTATTGTTTTATTGTTTTGCCCTTTATCTTTTTATCTCCCATAGGAGTTCTTTGGTTTAATATAAATATGAAGTATATCCATAATATTGTGTTGTTCTTAGGGTTAACCAATAATTAGAGTTTTAGGGTTTGAGATAATTTTCACTTCTCTTAGTTTTTTTTTAAATGCAACCAAGTCAAGATGCTCATGCATGCTTCATGATTTGGGATTTTAAAACATGCACACCACTTCTCAAACAAAATCATTTTGTTAGGCTTGGGTTTGGAGGCATTATATTTAAATGTTCCAAAAGTTTTTGTTCCTTTTGAATTTCAAAGAACTGGATTCTTTTGTTTTGTTTAAAATTTTCACATTTCAAAATTTGGAAAATTTTGGGATGTGACATGGATAGTTCCATCTCCAACATAATAGTTGTTTATAACACGTTCAATAATTTTTATAGGTATTTTAAAAGAGATGCTTTCAGTATGTGGATTTAAAATATCACAAGTATCATTAGAATTACCACTTATGGGAGATAAAGTATCATCATAGCAAATTTTCTTCTTTAAAACCAGGGAAGTAAAAAGATCATTTTCATAAAAACTAACTTCCCCAAGCTTAGACGTTTCCATAGCATTAGTAACAAAGGTGTTCAAAAGAATCATACTAATAACATTGCTATTAGCATGCAAAGAAGGTTCCAAGGGTTTTTTAATTTTCTTTTCAAAGAATTCATGTTCTACATTAGGAAAAATACTAAAAAGCTCTCTAATTTTGTTGTTGCTTTCCATTAAGCCTAACTAGTGAAAACAAGAAACAAAAAGACAAAATTGTAGAATCTGAAGGAAATAACTTCGAGCACTCACACCGGAGGATGTGAGTACCTTTTAACTTACCTCCCCGGCAACGGCGCCATAAAATAGCTTGATGTCTACGCACTTCTATTTTTGTAGAAAGTTGTTGGGCCTCCAAGTGTAGAGGTTTGTAGAATAGCACCAATTTTTCCCTTTAAGTGGATTACCCACGGTTTATCGAACTCAGGGAGGAAGTGGTCAAAGGTATCCCCTCTTAAGCAATCCTGCAATCAAGATACAAGAAGTCTCTTGTATCCCCAACACACCCAATACACTTGTCAGGTGTATAGGTGCACTAGTTCGGCGAAGAGATAATGAAATACAAGTGGTATAGATAATTATAAGTGGTAACGGTGCTAGAAAATAGCTTGATGGCGAGAAAAAGACTAAAGGCAAACTGAAATAAAGATGGAAGCAAGCAAACATGTAACATATCTAATTGCAAATGGTGTATCAATGCTTAGAAACATGGCCTAGGGCTCATACTTTCACTAGTGAACACTCTCATATAAATATATTCTTCTTTATGATACTACGCTGAACTACTCTCCGTTTGGACACTCTAATCGTTGGTAGGGCTATAACAGCACACCTCAAAGTAAGCCTTTCCCATCTAGAAAACCCCACACTGTCACCTTTAGCACTAGATGGTTCCAACAAACACTAGAATTTCATAAAGACATCCAACTCCAAATATAACTCATAACAAGTATTTGACATCTCTAGCCTAAATGCCACCATGGTGTGCGCGCTGTCACATTCACACACATGGGGAGAGCAGAGATCTATTAAAGCACTTGAGTAGCAAGGTAGATCTATAGATTACAAGCTCATGATCTCAATAAGATCACACATAGAGAGAGAGATGAACACATAGCTACCGGTAGAACCCTTAGCCTCGAGAGAGAACTACTCCCTCCTCATCATGGGAATCAGCAAAGGTGATGGAGATGGCGGTGAAGATCGATCGAGATGGCTCCGGGGGCACTTCCCCTTCCCAGCAGGGAGCTGGAACAGAGACTTTCTATCCCCCGAATCTCCCGTTCGGAGGCGGCAGCGCTGGGGATATTTTCGTGGATTTCTGATTGACTATTTAGGGTTTATGCCTCGGGAGGCTTCTTATAGGCCAGAGGGAAAGGTCGGTGGGCGGCCAGGGGTCCCACACCACCTGGTGGCGCGGCCAGGGCTAGCCCGCGCTAGCACATGGTGTGGCCACCCTGTGGCCCCTCTCCGTCTCATCTTCTAGCTCTATGAGTCTTCCGGTAAAATATCGACTTTGGCTTTTGTCCGGTCCAATTCCAAGAATATTGATTTCTAACTTTCCTGGAACCAAAAACAGCAGAAAACAGGCAACTGGCACTGTGACATCTTGTTAATAGGTTAGTCCAGGAAAGTGTATAAAAAGTAATCCAAAGTTGGAACAAAACATAAGAAAGTAGATAAAACGAAGCATGGAACATCAAAAATTATAGATACATTTGCAATGTATCAATCCACTAGTGTCATTGCATGTGTCTTCTTTACCACAACTAGAGTTATTGTATGTTTGTTCTTTTCATAAACCACAAGGATCCACCAGAGTCATTTCCATGTGATTTCTTTTCATAAACCACTTGGATCCACTAGTGTCATTGCATGTGTGTTGTTTTCATAAACCACATGGATCCACTAGTGTCATTGCATGTGTGTTCTTTTCATAAACCACTTGGATCCACTAGTGTCATTGCATGTGTCTTATTTTGATAAAACAAATGATCCACCAGTGCCATTGCATGTGTCCTCTTTTCATAAACCACAACTAGAGTTATTGCATATTTGTTCTTTCCATAAACCACATGGATCCACCAGTCATTTGCATGTGTGTTCTTTTCATAATCCACTTGGATCCACCAGTGTTATTGCATGTGTGTTCTTTTCATAAACAACATGGATCCACCAGTGCCATTGCATGTGTCTTCTTTTCCTAGACCACATGGATCCACCAGAGTCATTTGCATGTGTGTTCTTTTTATAAAGCACTTGGATCCACCAGTGTCATTGCATGTTTGTTTTTTGATAAACCACATGGATCCACCAGAGTAATTTCCCTGTTTGTTCTTTTAATAATCCACTTGGATCCACCAGTGTCATTGCATGTGTGTTATTTTCATAAAACAAATGGATCCACCAGTGTCATTGTATGTGTGTTCTTTTCATAAAACACAACTAGATTTATTGCATGTTCTTTCTTGTTATAAACCACATGGATCCACCAGAGTCATTTGCATGTGTGTTCTTTTCATAAACCACTTGGATCCACCAGTGTCATTTCATATGTGTTCTTTTCATAAACCACATGGATCCAGTAGATTCATTGCGTTAGTCTTCTTTGCCAAGACCACATGGATCCATCAGGGTCATTGCATGTATGTTCCGTTCCAAAACCATATCCAGAGTCACTGCATGTGTGTTATTTTCCTAAACCACATCAAGATTCATTGCATGTGTGTTACTTTCCTAAAGCACATGGATCCACCAGTGTCATTGGATGTGTGTTCTTTTCATAAACCACAACTAGAGTCATTTCATGTTTGTTCTTTTTCTAAACCGCATGGATTCACCAGAGTCATTTGCATGTGTGTTCTTTACATAAACCACTTGGATCCACCAGTGTCATTGCATGTGTGTTCTTTTCATAAACCACATGGATCCACCAGAGTCATTGCATGTGTGTTCTTTTCATAAACCACTTGGATCCTCCAGTGTCATTGTATGTGTGTTCTTTTCATAAACCATGTTGATCCACCAGTGTCATTGCATGTGTGTTCTTTTCATAAACCACTTGGATCCACCAGTGTCATTGCATGTGTGTTATTTTTATAAACTAAATGGATCCACCAGTGTCATTGTATGCGTGTTCTTCTCATAAACCACAACTAGAGTCATTGCATGTTTGTTCTTTTCATAAACCACATGGATCCACCATAGTCATTTGCATGTGTTTTTTCATAAACCACTTGGATCCACAAGTCTCATTACATGTATGTTCATTTCATAAACCACATGGATCCATTAGATTCATTGCAAGTGTCTTGTTTTCCTAGACCACAAGGATCCACCAGAGTCATTGCATATGTGTACCTTTCCAAAACCAAATGGATCCACCAGTGTCATTGCATGTGTGTTATTTTCATAAACCACAACTAGAGTTATTGCATGTTTGTTCTTTTCATAAACCACATAGATCCACCAGAGTCATATGCATGTGTGTTCTTTTCATAAACCACTTGGATCCACCAGTGTCATTGCATGTTTTTTCTTTTCATAAACCACATGGATCCACTAGGATCAGTGCATGTATGTTCCTTTCCAAAACCATATCCAGAGTCATTGCATGTGTGTTGTTTTCCTAAACCACATCCAAATTCATTGCATATGTCTTCCTTTCCTAAAGCACACGGATCCACCAGTCTCATTGCATGTGCGTTCTGTTCATAAACCACAACTAGCGTCATTGCATGTTTGTTCTTTTCATAAACCACACGGATCCACCAGAGTCATTTGCATGTGTGTTCTTTTCATAAACCACTTGGATCCACCAGTGTCATTGCATGTGTGTTCTTTTCATAAACCACATGGATCCACCAGTGTCATTGCATGTGTGTTCTTTTCATAACCCACTTGGATCCATTAGTGTCATTGCATGTGTCTTCTTTCAATAAACCAAATGATCCACCGGTGCCATTGCATGTGTCCTCTTTTCATAAACCACAACTAGAGTCATTGCATGTTTGTTTTTTGATCAACCACATGGATCCACCAGAGTAATTTCCCTGTTTATTCTTTTAATAATCCACTTGGATCCACCAGTGTCATTGCATGTGTGTTATTTTCATAAACCAAATGGATCCACCAGTGTCATTGTATGTGTGTTCTTTTCATAAAACACAACTAGATTTATTGCATGTTCTTTCTTGTTATAAACCACATGGATCCACCAGAGTCATTTGCATGTGTGTTCTTTTCATAAACCACTTGGATCCACCAGTGTCATTGCATATGTGTTCTTTTCATAAACCACATGGATCCAGTAGATTCATTGCGTTAGTCTTCTTTGCCAAGACCACATGGATCCATCAGGGTCATTGCATGTATGTTCCGTTCCAAAACCATATCCAGAGTCACTGCATGTGTGTTATTTTCGTAAACCACATCCAGATTCATTGCATGTGTGTTACTTTCCTAAAGCACATGGATCCACCAGTGTCATTGGATGTGTGTTCATTTCATAAACCACAACTAGAGTCATTGCATGTTTGTTCTTTTTATAAACCGCATGGATTCACCAGAGTCATTTGCATGTGTGTTCTTTACATAAACCACATGGATCCACCAGTGTCATTGCATGTGTGTTCTTTTCATAAACCACATGGATCCACCAGAGTCATTGCATGTGTGTTCTTTTCATAAACCACTTGGATCCTCCAGTGTCATTGTATGTGTGTTCTTTTCATAAACCACGTTGATCCACCAGTGTCATTGCATGTGTGTTCTTTTCATAAACCACTTGGATCCACCAGTGTCATTGCATGTGTGTTATTTTTATAAACTAAATGGATCCACCAGTGTCATTGTATGTGTGTTCTTCTCATAAACCACAACTAGAGTCATTGCATGTTTGTTCTTTTCATACACCACATGGATCCACCATAGTCATTTGCATGTGTTGTTTCATAAACCACTTGGATCCACAAGACTCATTACATGTGTGTTCATTTCATAAACCACATGGATCCATTAGAGTCATTGCAAGTGTCTTCTTTTCCTAGACCACAAGGATCCACCAGAGTCATTGCATATGTGTACCTTTCCAAAACCAAATGGATCCACCAGTGTCATTTGCATGTGTGTTATTTTCATAATCCACTTGGATCCACCAGTGTTATTGCATGTGTGTTCTTTTCATAAACAACATGGATCCACCAGTGCCATTGCATGTGTCTTCTTTTCCTAGACCACATGGATCCACGAGAGTCATTTGCATGTGTGTTCTTTTTATAAAGCACTTGGATCCACCAGTGTCATTGCATGTGTGTTCTTTTGATAAACCACATGGATCCACCAGAGTCATTGCATGTTTGTTCTTTTCATAAACCACTTGGATCCACCAGTGTCATTGCTTGTGTGTTCTTTTCATAAACCAAATGGATTCACCAGTGTCATTGTATGTGTGTTCTTTTCATTAACCACAACTAGATTTGTTGCATGTTTGTTCTTATTATAAACCACATGGATCCACTGGAGTCATTTGCATGTGTGTTCTTTTCATAAACCACTTGGATCCACCAGTGTCATTGCATGTGTGTTCTTTTCATAAACCACATGGATCCACTAGAGTAATTGCATTAGTCTTCTTTTCCAAGACCACAAGGATCCATCAGGGTCATTGCATGTATGTTCCTTTCCAAAACCATATCCAGAGTCATTGCATGTGTGTTATTTTCCTAATCCACATCCAGATTCATTGCATGTGTCTTCCTTTCCTAAAGCACATGGATTCACCAGTGTCATTGCATGCGTGTTCTTTTCATAAACCACAACTAGAGTTATTGTATGTTTGTTCCTTTCAGAAACCACATGGATCCACCAGAGTCATTTGCATGTGTGCTCTTTTCATAAACAACCTAGATCCACTAGTGTCATTGCATGTGTCTTCTTTTCATAAACCACATAGATCCACTAGAGTTACTTGCATGTGTGTTCTTTTCATAAACCACTTGGATCCTCTAGTGTCATTGTATGTGTGTTCTTTTCATAAACCACGTTGATCCACCAGTGTCATTGCATGTGTGTTCTTTTCATAAACCACTTGGATCCACCAGTGTCATTGCATGTGTGTTATTTTCATAAACTAAATGGATCCACCAGTGTCATTGTATGTGTGTTCTTCTCATAAACCACAACTAGAGTCATTGCATGTTTGTTCTTTTCATAAACCACATGGATCCACCATAGTCATTTGCATGTGTTTTTTCATAAACCACTTGGATCCACAAGTCTCATTACATGTATGTTCATTTCATAAACCACATGGATCCATTAGAGTTATTGCAAGTGTCTTCTTTTCCTAGACCACAAGGATCCACCAGAGTCATTGCATATGTGTACCTTTCCAAAACCAAATGGATCCACCAGTGTCATTGCATGTGTGTTATTTTCATAAACCACAACTAGAGTTATTGCATGTTTGTTCTTTTCATAAACCACATAGATCCACCAGAGTCATATGCATGTGTGTTCTTTTCATAAACCACTTGGATCCACCAGTGTCATTGCATGTTTTTTCTTTTTATAAACCACATGGATCCACTAGGGTCATTGCATGTATGTTCCTTTCCAAACCCATATCCAGAGTCATTGCATGTGTGTTATTTTCCTAAACCACATCCAAATTCATTGCATATGTCTTCCTTTCGTAAAGCACACGGATCCACCAGTCTCATTGCATGTGCGTTCTGTTCATAAACCACAACTAGCGTCATTGCATGTTTGTTCTTTTCATAAACCACATGGATCCACCAGAGTCATTTGCATGTGTGTTCTTTTCATAAACCACTTGGATCCACCAGTGTCATTGCATGTGTGTTCTTTTCATAAACCACATGGATCCACCGGTGTCATTGCATGTGTGTTCTTTTCATAACCCCCTTGGATCCATTAGTGTCATTGCATGTGTCTTCTTTCAATAAACCAAATGATCCACCGGTGCCATTGCATGTGTCCTCTTTTCATAAACCACAACTAGAGTCATTGCATGTTTGTTTTTTGATCAACCACATGGATCCACCAGAGTAATTTCCCTGTTTATTCTTTTAATAATCCACTTGGATCCACCAGTGTCATTGCATGTGTGTTATTTTCATAAACCAAATGGATCCACCAGTGTCATTGTATGTGTGTTCTTTTCATAAAACACAACTAGATTTATTGCATGTTCTTTCTTGTTATAAACCACATGGATCCACCAGAGTCATTTGCATGTGTGTTCTTTTCATCAACCACTTGGATCCACCAGTGTCATTGCATATGTGTTCTTTTCATAAACCACATGGATCCAGTAGATTCATTGCGTTAGTCTTCTTTGCCAAGACCACATGGATCC
This sequence comes from Avena eriantha, assembly GCA_910589775.1. Lineage (NCBI taxonomy): Eukaryota > Viridiplantae > Streptophyta > Magnoliopsida > Poales > Poaceae > Avena > Avena eriantha. The sequence goes on from CAJUXJ010001500.1 coordinate 43,048, forward strand.
ATCAGGGTCATTGCATGTATGTTCCGTTCCAAAACCATATCCAGAGTCACTGCATGTGTGTTATTTTCGTAAACCACATCCAGATTCATTGCATGTGTGTTACTTTCCTAAAGCACATGGATCCACCAGTGTCATTGGATGTGTGTTCATTTCATAAACCACAACTAGAGTCATTGCATGTTTGTTCTTTTTATAAACCGCATGGATTCACCAGAGTCATTTGCATGTGTGTTCTTTACATAAACCACTTGGATCCACCAGTGTCATTGCATGTGTGTTCTTTTCATAAACCACATGGATCCACCAGAGTCATTGCATGTGTGTTCTTTTCATAAACCACTTGGATCCTCCAGTGTCATTGTATGTGTGTTCTTTTCATAAACCACGTTGATCCACCAGTGTCATTGCATGTGTGTTCTTTTCATAAACCACTTGGATCCACCAGTGTCATTGCATGTGTGTTATTTTTATAAACTAAATGGATCCACCAGTGTCATTGTATGTGTGTTCTTCTCATAAACCACAACTAGAGTCATTGCATGTTTGTTCTTTTCATACACCACATGGATCCACCATAGTCATTTGCATGTGTTGTTTCATAAACCACTTGGATCCACAAGTCTCATTACATGTGTGTTCATTTCATAAACCACATGGATCCATTAGAGTCATTGCAAGTGTCTTCTTTTCCTAGACCACAAGGATCCACCAGAGTCATTGCATATGTGTACCTTTCCAAAACCAAATGGATCCACCAGTGTCATTTGCATGTGTGTTATTTTCATAATCCACTTGGATCCACCAGTGTTATTGAATGTGTGTTCTTTTCATAAACAACATGGATCCACCAGTGCCATTGCATGTGTCTTCTTTTCCTAGACCACATGGATCCACGAGAGTCATTTGCATGTGTGTTCTTTTTATAAAGCACTTGGATCCACCAGTGTCATTGCATGTGTGTTCTTTTGATAAACCACATGGATCCACCAGAGTCATTGCATGTTTGTTCTTTTCATAAACCACTTGGATCCACCAGTGGCATTGCTTGTGTGTTCTTTTCATAAACCAAATGGATTCACCAGTGTCATTGTATGTGTGTTCTTTTCATTAACCACAACTAGATTTGTTGCATGTTTGTTCTTATTATAAACCACATGGATCCACTGGAGTCATTTGCATGTGTGTTCTTTTCATAAACCACTTGGATCCACCAGTGTCATTGCATGTGTGTTCTTTTCATAAACCACATGGATCCACTAGAGTAATTGCATTAGTCTTCTTTTCCAAGACCACAAGGATCCATCAGGGTCATTGCATGTATGTTCCTTTCCAAAACCATATCCAGAGTCATTGCATGTGTGTTATTTTCCTAATCCACATCCAGATTCATTGCATGTGTCTTCCTTTCCTAAAGCACATGGATCCACCAGTGTCATTGCATGTGTGTTCTTTTCATAAACCACAACTAGAGTTATTGTATGTTTGTTCCTTTCAGAAACCACATGGATCCACCAGAGTCATTTGCATGTGTGCTCTTTTCATAAACAACCTAGATCCACTAGTGTCATTGCATGTGTCTTCTTTTCATAAACCACATAGATCCACTAGAGTTACTTGCATGTGTGTTCTTTTCATAAACCACTTGGATCCTCTAGTGTCATTGTATGTGTGTTCTTTTCATAAACCACGTTGATCCACCAGTGTCATTGCATGTGTGTTCTTTTCATAAACCACTTGGATCCACCAGTGTCATTGCATGTGTGTTATTTTCATAAACTAAATGGATCCACCAGTGTCATTGTATGTGTGTTCTTCTCATAAACCACAACTAGAGTCATTGCATGTTTGTTCTTTTCATAAACGACATGGATCCACCATAGTCATTTGCATGTGTTTTTTCATAAACCACTTGGATCCACAAGTCTCATTACATGTATGTTCATTTCATAAACCACATGGATCCATTAGAGTTATTGCAAGTGTCTTCTTTTCCTAGACCACAAGGATCCACCAGAGTCATTGCATATGTGTACCTTTCCAAAACCAAATGGATCCACCAGTGTCATTGCATGTGTGTTATTTTCATAAACCACAACTAGAGTTATTGCATGTTTGTTCTTTTCATAAACCACATAGATCCACCAGAGTCATATGCATGTGTGTTCTTTTCATAAACCACTTGGATCCACCAGTGTCATTGCATGTTTTTTCTTTTATAAACCACATGGATCCACTAGGGTCATTGCATGTATGTTCCTTTCCAAACCCATATCCAGAGTCATTGCATGTGTGTTATTTTCCTAAACCACATCCAAATTCATTGCATATGTCTTCCTTTCGTAAAGCACACGGATCCACCAGTGTCATTGCATGTGCGTTCTGTTCGTAAACCACAACTAGCGTCATTGCATGTTTGTTCTTTTCATAAACCACATGGATCCACCAGAGTCATTTCCATGTGTGTTCTTTTCATAAACCACTTGGATCCACCAGTGTCATTGCATGTGTGTTCTTTTCATAAACCACATGGATCCACCAGTGTCATTGCATGTGTGTTCTTTTCATAACCCACTTGGATCCACTAGTGTCATTGCATGTGTCTTCTTTCAATAAACCAAATGATCCACCGGTGCCATTGCATGTGTCCTCTTTTCATGAACCACAACTAGAGTCATTGCATGTTTGTTTTTTGATAAACCACATGGATCCACCAGAGTAATTTCCCTGTTTGTTCTTTTAATAATCCACTTGGATCCACCAGTGACATTGCATGTGTGTTATTTTCATAAACCAAATGGATCCACCAGTGTCATTGTATGTGTGTTCTTTTCATAAAACACAACTAGATTTATTGCATGTTCTTTCTTGTTATAAACCACATGGATCCACCAGAGTCATTTGCATGTGTGTTCTTTTCATAAACCACTTGGATCCACCAGTGTCATTGCATATGTGTTCTTTTCATAACCACATGGATCCAGTAGATTCATTGCGTTAGTCTTCTTAGC
>CAJUXJ010001502.1:0-38559 GCA_910589775.1 Avena eriantha
AACGCATGTACAGGAAGGGGGTCATACCTAGCGCGTACACATGGCACGTACCAACCTTGCACCACTCTCACACACATATCCTAGAGGAACATGCAAGTTTTCATGTGATTCCGACGCTCTGGTGGTCTTCCTCCGGCAAAACCGTCGACAGGGGGCCCCGAATCGTCTACTCTTATAACTATGTCCGTATGAGGGTAGCCCGGTGGACCTCTCTATTTTTTTTGGTTTGTTTAGGACATATGTACAAGGAGAGCAAAGTTTGGGCCAACTTTGCCACATTCTAGGCCCCGGTTGTGACGCGGCGGGAGTTTCCACGTACAGATCCAGGATTTTACTAAGTGTTAACGCATGTCCGGGAAGGGGGTCACACCTGGGGCCTACAGATGCCACCTACCAACCTTGCACCACTCACACACATACCCTAGGGGAACATGCAAGTTTTCATGTGATTCCGATGCTCCGGCGGTCTTCCTCAGGTGAAACCCTAGAAAGAGGGCCCCGGATCGTCTACCCCTATAGCTTTCTCCGTACGAGGGTAACCCGTTGGACCTATCTACTTGTTTTGGTTTTTTAGGACATATGTACATGGAGAGAAAAGGTTGGGCCAACTTTCCCACATTCTAGGCCCCGGTCGTGACGCGGCGGGAGTTTCCAGGTACACATCCAGGATTTTACTAAGTGTTAACGCATGTCCGGGAAGGGGGTCACACCTGGGGCCTACACATGCCACCTACCAACCTAGCACCACTCTCAGACACATACCCTAGGGGCACATGCAAGTTTTCACGTGATTCCGATGCTCCCGTGGTCTTTCACCGGTGAAACCCTAGACCGAGGGCCCTGGATCGTCTACCCCTATAGCTTTCTCCGTACGAGGGTAGCCCGATGGACCTATCAACTTGTTTTGGTTTGTTTAGGACATATGTACATGGAGAGCAAAGGTTGGGCCAACTTTTCCACATTCTAGGCCCCGGTTGTGATGCGGCGGGAGTTTCCACGTACAGATCCATGATTTTACTAAGTGTTAACGCATGTACGGGAAGGGGGTCGTACCTACCGCGTACACATGGCACCTACCAACCTTGCACCACTCTCACACACATATCCTAGAGGAACATGCAAATTTTCATGTTATTCCGACGCTCTGGTGGTCTTCCTCCAGCGAAACCGTAGACCGGGCGCCCCGAATCGTCTACTCTTATAACTATGTCCGTATGAGGGTATCCCGGTGGACCTCTCTATTTTTTTTGGTTTGTTTAGGACATATGTACAAGGAGAGCAAACGTTGGGCCAACTTTGCCACATTCTAGGCCCCGGTTGTGACGCGGGTGGGAGTTTCCACGGACAGATCCAGGCTTTTACGAAGTGTTAACGCATATCCGGGAAGGGGGCCACACCTGGGGCCGAGACATGGCACCTACCAACCTTTCACCATCACCACTCTCACACACATATCCTAGGGGCACATGCAAGTTTTCATGTGATTACGACGCTCCGGCAGTCTTCCTCCGGTGAAACCCTAGATCGAGGGCCTTGGATCGTCTACCCCTATAGCTTTCTTCGTACGAGGGTAGCCCGGTGAACCTATCTACTTGTTTTGGTTTGTTTGGGACATATGTACATGGAGAGAAAAGGTTGGGCCAACTTTTCCACATTCTAGGCCACGGTTGTGACGCGGCGGGAGTTTCCACGTACAGATCCATTATTTTACTAAGTGTTAACGCATGTCCGGGAAGGGGGTCACACCTGGGGCCTACACATGGCACCTACTAACCTTGCACCACTCTCACACATATATCCTAGGGGCACATGCAAGTTTTAATGTGATTCCGACGCCCCGGCGGTCTTCCTCCGGTGAAACCCTAGACCGAGGGCCCCGGATCGTCTACTCCAATAGCTATCTCCGTATGAGGGTAGCCCAGTAGACCACTCTACTTGTTTTGGTTTGTTTAGAACATATTTACATGGAGAGCAAAGGTTGGGCAAACTTTGCCACATTCTAGGCCCCGATCGTGATGCGGCGGGAGTTTCCACGTATAGATCCAGGATTTTACTAAGTGTTAACGCATGTACGGGAAGGGGGTCACACCTGGGGCCTATACATGGAACCTAAGAAGCTTGCACCACTCTCACACACATATCCTAGGGGCACATGCAATTTTTCACGTGATTCCGACGCTCCGGTGGTCTTCCACCGGCGAAACCCTAGACCGAGGGCCCTGGATCGTCTACCCCTATAGCTTTCTCCGTACGAGGGTAACCCGATGGACCTCTCTACTTTTTTTGGTTTGTTTAGGACATATGTACATGGAGAGCAAAGGTTGGGCCAACTTTTCCACATTCTAGGCCCCGGTTGTGATGCGGCGGGAGTTTCCACGTATAGATCCATGATTTTACTAAGTGTTAACGCATGTACGGGAAGGGTGTCTAACCTAGCGTGTACACATGGCACCTACCAACCTTGCACCACTCTCACACACATATCCTAGAGGAACATGCAAGTTTTTATGTGATTCCGACGCTCTGGTGGTCTTCATCCGGCGAAACCGTAGACCGGGGGCCCCGAATCGTCTACTCTTATAACTATGTCCGTATGAGGGTAGCCTGGTGGACCTCTCTATTTTTTTGGTTTGTTTAGGACATATGTACAAGGAGAGCAAAGGTTGGGCCAACTTTGCCACATTGTAGGCCTCGGTTGTGACGCGGGGGGAGTTTCCACGTACAGATCCAGGCTTTTACTAAGTGTTAACGCATGTCCGGGAAGGGGGCCACACCTGGGGCCAAGACATGGCAACTACCAACCTTTCACCACTCTCACACACATATCCTAGGGGCACATGCAAGTTTTCATGTGATTACGACGCTTCGGCGGTCTTCCTCCGGTGAAACCATAGATCGAGGGCCTCGGATCGTCTACCCCTATAGCTTTCTTCGTACGAGGGTAACCTGGTGGACCTATCTACTTGTTTTGGTTTGTTTGGGACATATGTACATGGAGAGCAAAGGTTGGATCAACTTTTCCACATTCTAGGCCACGGTTGTGACGCGGCGGGAGTTTCCACGTACAGATCCATTATTTTACTAAGTGTTAACGCATGTCCGGGAAGGGGGTCACACCTGGGGCCTACACATGTCACCTACAAACCTTGCACCACTCTCACACACATATCCCAGGGGCACATGCAAGTTTTAATGTGATTCGGACGCTCCGGTGGTCTTCCTCCGGCGAAACCCTAGACTGGGGCCCTGGATCGTCTACCCCAATAGCTATCTCCGTACGAGGGTAGCCTGGTGGACCTCTCGACTTGTTTTTGTTTGTTTAGGACATATGTACATGGAGAGCAAAGGTTGGGCCAACTTTTCCACATTCTAGGGCCCGGTTGTGATGCGGCGGGAGTTTCCACGTACAGATCCATGATTGTACTAAGTGTTAACGCATGTACGGGAAGGGGGTCATACATAGCGCGTACACATGGCACCTACCAACATTGGACCACTCTCACACACATATCCTAGAGGAACATGCAAGTTTTTATGTGATTCCAACGCTCTGGTGGTCTTCATCCGGCGAAACCATAGACCGGGGGCCCCGAATCGTCTACTCTTATAACTATGTCCGTATGAGGGTAGCCCGGTGGACCTCTCTATTTTTTTGGTTTGTTTAGGACATATGTACAAGGAGAGCAAAAGTTGGGCCAACTTTGCCACATTCTAGGCCACGGTTGTGACGCGGCGGGAGTTTCCACGTACAGATCCAGGCTTTTACTAAGTGTTAACGCATGTCCGGGAAGGGGGGCACACCTGGGGCCGAGACATGGCACCTACCAAACTTTCACCACGCTCACACACATATCCTAGGGGCACATGCAAGTTTTCATGTGATTACGACGCTCCGGCGGTCTTCCTCCGGTGAAACCCTAGATCGAGGGCCTCGGATCGTCTACCCCTATAGCTTTCTTCGTAGAGGGTAGCCCGGTGGACCTATCTACTTGTTTTGGTTTTTTTGGGACATATGTACATGGAGAGCAAAGGTTGGGCCAACTTTTCCACATTGTAGGCCACAATTGTGACACGGCGGGAGTTTCCACGTACAGATCCATTATTTTACTAAGCGTTAATGCATGTCCGGCAAGGGGGTCACACCTGGGGCCTACACATGGCACCTACTAACCTTGCACCACTCTCACACATATATCCTAGGGGCACATGCAAGTTTTAATGTGATTCCGACGCCCCGGCGGTCTTCCTCCGGTGAAACCCTAGACCAAGGGCCCCGGATCGTCTACCCCTAAATATATCTCCATACGAGGGTAGCCCGGTGGACATATCTACTTGTGTTGGTTTTTTTAGGACATATGTACATGGAGAGGAAAGTTTCGGCCAACTTTGCCACATTCTAGGCCCCGGTTGTGACGCGGTGGGAGTTTCCATGTATAGATCCAGGATTTAAGTGTTAACGCATGTCCGGGAAGGGGGTCACACCTGGGGCCTACACATGGCACCTACCAACCTTGCACCACTCTCACACACATATCCTAGGGCACATGCAAGTCTTAATGTGATTCCGACGCTCCGGTGGTCTTCCTCCGGCGAAACCCTAGACCGGGGGCCCCAGATCGTCTACCCCAATAGCTATCTCCGTACGAGGGTAGCCCGGTAGACCTGTCTACTTGTTTTGGTTTGTTTAGAACATATGTACATGTAGACCAAAGGTTGGGCAAACTTTGCCACATTCTAGGCCCCGATTGTGATGCGGCGGGAGTTTCCACGTATAGATCCAGGATATTACTAAGTGTTAACGCATGTACGGGAAGGGGGTCACACCTAGGGCCTATACATGGCACCTAAGAAGCTTGCACCACTCTCACACACATATCCTAGGGGCACATGCAAGTTTTCATGTGATTCCGATGCTCCGGCGGTCTTCCTCAGGTGAAACCCTAGACAGAGGGCCCCAGATCGTCTACCCCTATAGCTTTCTCCGTACGAGGGTAACCCGTTGGACCTATCTACTTGTTTTGGTTTTTTAGGACATATGTACATGGAGAGCAAAGGTTGGGCCAACTTTGCCACATTCTAGGCCCCGGTCGTGACGCGGCGGGAGTATCCACGTACAGATCCATGATTTTACTAAGTGTTAACGCATATACGGGAAGGGGGTCATACCTAGCGCGTACACATGGCACCTATAAACATTGGACCACTCTCACATACATATCCTAGAGGAACATGCAAGTTTTCATGTGATGCCGACGCTCTGGTGGTTTTCCTCCGGCGAAACCGTAGACCGGGGGCCCCGAATCGTCTACTCTTATAACTATGTCCGTGTGAGGGTAGCCCGGTGGACCTCTCTATTTTTTTTGGTTTTTTTAGGACATATGTACAAGGAGAGCAAAGGTTGGGCCAACTTTGCCACATTCTAGGCCCCGGTTGTGACGCGGCGGGAGTTTCCACGTACAGATCCAGGATTTTACTAAGTGTTAACGCATGTCCGGGACGGGGGCTACACCTGGGGCCGAGACATGGCACCTACGAACCTTGAACCACTCTCACACACATATCCTAGGGGCACATGCAAGTTTTCATGTGATTACGACGCTCCGGCGGTCTTCCTCCGGTGAAACCCTAGATCGAGGGCCTCGGATCGTCGACCCCTATAGCTTTCTCGGTACGAGGGTAGCCCGGTGGACCTATATACTTGTTTTAGTTTGTTTAGGACATATGTACATGGAGAGCAAAGGTTGGGCCAACTTTTCCACATTCTAGGCCATGGTTGTGACGCGGCGGGAGTTTCCACGTACAGATCCATTATTTTACTAAGTGTTAACGCATGTCCGGGAGGGCGGTCACACCTAGGGCCTACACATGGCACCTACCAACCTTGCACCACTCTTACACACATATCCTAGGGACACATGCAAGTTTTAATGTGATTCGGATGCTCCACTGGTCTTCCTATGGTGAAACCCTAGACCGGGGGCCCCGGATCGTCTACCCCAATAGCTATCTCCATACGAGGGTAGCCCGGTCGACCTCTGGACTTGTTTTGGTTTTTTAGCACATACATACTTGGAGGGCAAAGTTTGGACCAACTTTGCCACATTCTAGGCCCCGGTTGTGACGCGGCGGGAGTTTCCACGTACAGATCCAGAATTTTACTAAGTGTTAACGCATGTCCGGGAAGGGGGCCACACCTGGGGCCAAGACATGGCACCTACCAACCTTTCACCACTCTCACACACATATCCTAGGGGCACATGCAAGTTTTCATGTGATTACGACGCACCGGCGGTCTTCCTCCGGTGAAACCCTAGATCGAGGGCCTCAGATCGTCTACCCCTATAGCTTTCTCGGTACGAGGGTAGCCCGGTGGACCTATATACTTGTTTTAGTTTGTTTAGGACATATGTACATGGAGAGCAAAGGTTGGGCCAACTTTTCCACATTCTAGGCCATGGTTGTGACGCGGCGGGAGTTTCCACGTATAGATCCATTATTTTACTAAGTGTTAACGCATGTCCGGGAAGGCGGTCACACCTAGGGCCTACACATGGCACCTACCAACCTTGCACCACTCTTACACACATATCCTAGGGGCACATGCAAGTTTTAATGTGATTCGGATGCTCCGGTGGTCTTCCTATGGTGAAACCCTAGACCGGGGGCCCCGGATCGCCTACCCCAATAGCTATCTCCGTACGAGGGTAGCCCGGTCGACCTCTGGACTTGTTTTGGTTTTTTAGCACATACGTACTTGGAGGGCAAAGTTTGGACCAACTTTGCCACTTTCTAGGCCCCGGTTGTGACGCGGCGGGAGTTTCCACGTACAGATCTAGCATTTTACTAAGTGTTAACGCATGTCTGGGAAGGGGGTCACACCTGGGGCCTACACATGGCACCTACGAACCTTGAACCACTCTCAAACACATATCCTAGGGGCACATGCAAGTTTTCATGTGATTTCGACGCCCCGGCGGTCTTCCTCCGGTGACACCCTAGACCGAGGGCCCCGTATCGTCTACCCCTAAATCTATCTCCATACGAGGGTAGCCCGGTGGACCTCTCTACTTGTGTTGGTTTTCTTAGGACATATGTACATGGAGAGCAAAGTTTGGGCAAACTTTGCCACATTCTAGGCCCCGGTTGTGGCGCGGTGGGAGTTTCCATGTACAGATCCAGGAATTAAGTGTTAACGCATGTCCGGGAAGGGGGTCACACCTGGGTCCTACACATGGCACCTACCAACCTTGCACCACTCTCACACACATATCCTAGGGGACAAGCAAGTTTTAATGTGATTCCGACGCTCCGGTGGTCTTCCTCCGGCAAAACCCTAGACCGGGGGCCCTAGATCGTCTACCCCAATAGCTATCTCCGTACGAGGGTAGCCCGGTAGACCTCTCTACTTGTTTTGGTTTGTTTAGAACATATGTACATGTAGACCAAAGGTTGGGCAAACTTTTCCACATTCTAGGCCCCGATTGTGATGCGGCGGGAGTTTCCACGTATAGATCCAGGATTTTACTAAGTGTTAACGCATGTACAGGAAGGGGGTCATACCTGGGCCCTACACATGGCACCTAACAACCGTGCACCACTCTCACACACATATCCTAGGGTCACATGCATGTTTTCATGTGATTCCGACGCTCCGGCGGTCTTCCTCAGGTGAAACCCTAGACAGAGGACCCCGGATCGTCTACCCTTATAGCTTTCCCCGTACGAGGGTAACCCGTTGGACCTATCTACTTGTTTTGGTTTTTTTAGGACATATGTACATGGAGGGCAAAGGTTGGGCCAACTTTGCCACATTCTAGGCTCCGGTGGTGACGCGGCGGGAGTTTCCACGTATAGATCCAGGATTTTACTAAGTGTTAACGCATGTCCGAGAAGGGGGTCACACCTGGGGACTACACATGCCACCTACTAACCTTGCACCACTCTCACACACATACCCTAGGGGCACATGCAAGTTTTCATGTGATTCCGACGCTCCGGTGGTCTTCCACCGGCGAAACCCTAGACCTAGGGCCCTAGATCGTCTACCCCTATAGCTTTCTCCGTACGAGGGTAGCCCAATGGACCGCTCTACTTGTTTTGGTTTGTTTAGGACATATGTACATGGAGAGAAAAGGTTGTGCCAACTTTTCCACATTCTAGGCCCCGGTTGTGATGCGGCGGGAGTTTCCATGTACAGATCCATGATTTTACTAAGTGTTACCGCATGTACAGGAAGGGGGTCATACCTAGCGCGTACACATGCCACCTAACAACCTTGCACCACTCTCACACACATATCCTAGAGGAACATGCAAGTTTTCATGTGATGCCGAGGCTCTAGTGGTCTTCCTCTAGCGAAACCGTAGACCGGGGGCCCCGAATCGTCTACTCTTATAACTATGTCCGTATGAGGGGAGCCCGGTGGACCTCCCTATTTTTTTTGGTTTGTTTAGGACATATGCACAAGGAGAGCAAAGGTTGGGCCAACTTTGCCACATTCTAGGCCCCGGTTGTGACACGGCGGGAGTTTCCACGTACAGATCCAGGCTTTTACTAAGTGTTAATGCATGTCCGGGAAGGGGGCCACACCTGGGGCCGAGACATGGCACCTACCAACCTTTCACCACTCTCACACACATATCCTAGGGGCACATGCAAGTTTTCATGTGATTACGACGCTCCGGCGGTCTTCCTCCTGTGAAACCCTAGATCAAGGGCCTCGGATCGTCTACCCCTATAGCTTTCTTCGTACGAGGGTAGCCCGGTGGACCTATCTACTTGTTTTGGTTTTTTTTGGGACATTTGTACATGGAGAGCAAAGGTTGGGCCAACTTTTCCACATTCTAGGCCACGGTTGTGACGCGGCGGGAGTTTCCACGTACAGATCCATTATTTGACTAAGTGTTAACGCATGTCCGGGAAGGGGGTCACACCTAGGGCCTACACATGGGACCTAATAACCTTGCACCACTCTCACACATATATCCTAGGGGCACATGCAAGTTTTAATGTGATTCCGACGCCACGGCAGTCTTCCTCCGGTGAAACCCTAGACCGAGGGCCCCGGATCGTCTACCCCTAAATCTATCTCCATACGAGGGTAGCCCGGTGGACCTATCTACTTGTGTTTGTTTTTGTAGGACATATGTACATGGAGAGGAAAGTTCCGGCCAACTTTGCCACATTCTAGGCCCCGGTTGTGACGCTTTGGGAGTTTCCATGTATAGATCCAGGATTTAAGTGTTAACGCATGTCCGGGAAGGGGGTCACACCTGGGGCCTACACATGGCACCTACCAACCTTGCACCACTCTCACACACATATCCTAGGGGCACATGCAAGTCTTAATGTGATTCCGACGCTCCGGTGGTCTTCCTCCGGCGAAACCCTAGACCGGGGGCCCCAGATCGTCTACCCCAATAGCTATCTCCGTACGAGGGTAGCCTGGTAGAACTCCCTACTTGTTTTGGTTTGTTTAGAACATATGTACATGTAAACCAAAGGTTGGGCAAACTTTTCCACATTCTAGGCCCCGATTGTGATGCGGCGGGAGTTTCCACGTATAGATCCAGGATTTTACTAAGTGTTAACGCATGTACAGGAAGGGGGTCACACCTGGGCCCTACACATGGCACCTAACAACCGTGCACCACTCTCACACACATATCCTAGGGTCACATGCATGTTTTCATGTGATTCCGACGCTCCGGCGGTCTTCCTCAGGTGAAACCCTAGACAGAGGACCCCGGATCGTCTACCCCTATAGCTTTCTCCGTACGAGGGTAACCCGTTGGACCTATCTACTTGTTTTGGTTTTTTTAGGACATATGTACATGGAGGGCAAAGGTTGGGCCAACTTTGCCACATTCTAGGCTCCGGTCGTGACGCGGCGGGAGTTTCCACGTATAGATCCAGGATTTTACTAAGTGTTAACGCATGTCCGAGAAGGGGGTCACACCTGGGGACTACACATGCCACCTACTAACCTTGCACCACTCTCACACACATACCCTAGGGGCACATGGAAGTTTTCATGTGATTCCGACGCTCCGGTGGTCTTCCACCGGCGAAACCCTAGACCTAGGGCCCTAGATCGTCTACCCCTATAGCTTTCTCCGTACGAGGGTAGCCCAATGGACCGCTCTACTTGTTTTGGTTTGTTTAGGACATATGTACATGGAGAGAAAAGGTTGTGCCAACTTTTCCACATTCTAGGCCCCGGTTGTGATGCGGCGGGAGTTTCCATGTACAGATCCATGATTTTACTAAGTGTTAACTCATGTACAGGAAGGGGGTCATACCTAGCGCGTACACATGCCACCTAACAACCTTGCACCACTCTCACACACATATCCTAGAGGAACATGCAAGTTTTCATGTGATTCCGAGGCTCTAGTGGTCTTCCTCTAGCGAAACCGTAGACCGGGGGCCCCGAATCGTCTACTCTTATAACTATGTCCGTATGAGGGGAGCCCGGTGGACCTCCCTATTTTTTTTGGTTTGTTTAGGACATATGCACAAGGAGAGCAAAGGTTGGGCCAACTTTGCCACATTCTAGGCCCCGGTTGTGACACGGCGGGAGTTTCCACGTACAGATCCAGGCTTTTACTAAGTGTTAATGCATGTCCGGGAAGGGGGCCACACCTGGGGCCGAGACATGGCACCTACCAACCTTTCACCACTCTCACACACATATCCTAGGGGCTCATGCAAGTTTTCATGTGATTACGACGCTCCGGCGGTCTTCCTCCTGTGAAACGCTAGATCGAGGGCCTCGTATCGTCTCCCCCTATAGCTTTCTTCGTATGAGGGTAGCCCGGTGGACCTATCTACTTGTTTTGGTTTTTTTGGGACATTTGTACATGGAGAGCAAAGGTTGGGCCAACTTTTCCACATTCTAGGCCACGGTTGTGACGCGGCGGGAGTTTCCACGTACAGATCCATTATTTGACTAAGTGTTAACGCATGTCCGGGAAGGGGGTCACACCTGGGGCCTACACATGGCACCTACTAACCTTGCACCACTCTCACACATATATCCTAGGGGAACATGCAAGTTTTAATGTGTTTCCGATGCCACGACAGTCTTCCTCCGGTGAAACCCTAGACCGAGGGCCCCGGATCGTCTACCCCTAAATCTATCTCCATACGAGGGTAGCCCGGTGGACCTATCTACTTGTGTTGGTTTTCTTAGGACATATGTACATGGAGAGCAAAGTTTCGGCAAACTTTGCCACATTTTAGGCCCCGGTTGTGGCGCGGTGGGAGTTTCCATGTATAGATCCAGGATTTAAGTGTTAACGCATGTCCGGGAAGGGGGTCATACCTGGGGCCTACACATGGCACCTACCAACCTTGCACCACTCTCACACACATATCCTAGGGGCACATGCAAGTCTTAATGTGATTCCGACGCTCCGGTGGTCTTCCTCCGGCGAAACCCTAGACCGGGGGCCCCAGATCGTCTACCCCAATAGCTATCTCCGTACGAGGGTAGCCCGGTAGACCTCTCTACTTGTTTTGGTTTGTTTAGAACATATGTACATGTAGACCAAAGGTTGGGCAAACTTTGCCACATTCTAGGCCCCGATTGTGATGCGGCGGGAGTTTCCACGTATAGATCCAGGATTTTACTAAGTGTTAACGCATGTACAGGAAGGGGGTCACACCTGGGCCCTACACATGGCACCTAACAACCGTGCACCACTCTCACACACATATCCTAGGGTCACATGCAAGTTTTCATGTGATTCCGACGCTCCGGCGGTCTTCCTCAGGTGAAACCCTAGACAGAGGACCCCGGATCGTCTACCCCTATAGCTTTCTCCGTACGAGGGTAACCCGTTGGACCTATCTACTTGTTTTGGTTTTTTTAGGACATATGTACATGGAGGGAAAAGGTTGGGCCAACTTTGCCACATTCTAGGCTCCGGTCGTGACGCGGCGGGAGTTTCCACGTATAGATCCAGGATTTTACTAAGTGTTAACGCATGTCCGAGAAGGGGGTCACACCTGGGGACTACACATGCCACCTACTAACCTTGCACCACTCTCACACACATACCCTAGGGGCACATGCAAGTTTTCATGTGATTCCGACGCTCGGGTGGTCTTCCACCGGCGAAACCCTAGACCTAGGGCCCTAGATCGTCTACCCCTATAGCTTTGTCCGTACGAGGGTAGCCCAATGGACCGCTCTACTTGTTTTGGTTTGTTTAGGACATATGTACATGGAGAGAAAAGGTTGTGCCAACTTTTCCACATTCTAGGCCCCGGTTGTGATGCGGCGGGAGTTTCCATGTACAGATCCATGATTTTACTAAGTGTTAACGCATGTACAGGAAGGGGGTCATACCTAGCGCGTACACATGGCACCTACCAACCTTGCACCACTCTCACACACATATCCTAGAGGAACATGCAAGTTTTCATGTGATTCCGAGGCTCTAGTGGTCTTCCTCTAGCGAAACCGTAGACCGGGGGCCCCGAATCGTCTACTCTTATAACTATGTCCGTATGAGGGGAGCCCGGTGGACCTCCCTATTTTTATTGGTTTGTTTAGGACATATGTACAAGGAGAGCAAAGGTTGGGCCAACTTTGCCACATTCTAGGCCCCGGTTGTGACACGGCGGGAGTTTCCACGTATAGATCCAGGCTTTTACTAAGTGTTAATGCATGTCCGGGAAGGGGGCCACACCTGGGGCCGAGACATGGCACCTACCAACCTTTCACCACTCTCACACACATATCCTAGGGGCACATGCAAGTTTTCATGTGATTACGACGCTCCGGCGGTCTTCATCCGGTGAAACCCTAGATCGAGGGCCTCGGATCGTCTACCCCTATAGCTTTCTTCGTACGAGGGTAGCCCGGTGGACCTATCTACATGTTTTGGTTTGTTCGGGACATATGTACATGGAGATCAAAGGTTGGGCCAACTTTTCCACATTCTAGGCCACGGTTGTGACGCGGCGGGAGTTTCCACGTAAAGATACATTATTTTACTAAGTGTTAATGCATGTCCGGGAAGGGGGTCACACCTGGGGCCTACACATGGCACCTACTAACCTTGCACCACTCTCACACATATATCCTAGGGGCACATGCAAGTTTTAATGTGATTCCGACGCCACGGCAGTCTTCCTCCGGTGAAACCCTAGACCGAGGGCCCCGGATCGTCTACCCCTAAATATATCTCCTTACGAGGGTAGCCCGGTGGACCTATCTACTTGTGTTGGTTTTTGTAGGACATATGTACATGGAGAGGAAAGTTTCGGCCAACTTTGCCACATTCTAGGCCCCGGTTGTGACGCGGTGGGAGTTTCCATGTATAGATCCAGGATTTAAGTGTTAACACATGTCCGGGAAGGGGGTCACACTTGGGGCCTACACATGGCACCTACCAACCTTGCACCACTCTCACACACATATCCTAGGGGCACATGCAAGTCTTAATGTGATTCCGACGCTCCGGTGGTCTTCCTCCGGCGAAACCCTAGACCGGGGGCCCCAGATCGTCTACCCCAATAGCTATCTCCGTACGAGGGTAGCCCGGTAGACCTCTCTACTTGTTTTGGTTTGTTTAGAACATATGTACATGTAGACCAAAGGTTGGGCAAACTTTGCCACATTCTAGGCCCCGATTGTGATGCGGCGGGAGTTTCCACGTATAGATCCAGGATTTTACTAAGTGTTAACGCATGTACGGGAAGGAGGTCACACCTGGGGCCTATACATGGCACCTAAGAATCTTGCACCACTCTCACACACATATCCTAGGGGCACATGCAAGTTTTCATGTGATTCCGATGCTCCGGCGGTCTTCCTCAGGTGAAACCCTAGACAGAGGGCCCCGGATCGTCTACCCCTATAGCTTTCTCCGTAGGAGGGTAACCCGTTGGACCTATCTACTTTTTTTGGCTTTTTAGGACATATGTACATGGAGAGCAAAGGTTGGGCCAACTTTGCCACATTCTAGGCCCCGGTCGTGACGCGGCGGGAGTTTCCACGTACAAATCCATGATTTTACTCAGTGTTAACGCATATACGGGAAGGGGGTCATACCTAGCGCGTACACATGGCACCTATAAACATTGGACCACTCTCACACACATATCCTAGAGGAACATCCAAGTTTTCATGTGATTCCGACGGTCTGGTGGTTTTCCTCCGGCGAAACCGTAGACCGGGGGCCCCGAATCGTTTACGCTTATAACTATGTCCGTATGATGGTAGCCCGGTGGACCTCTCTATTTTGTTTGGTTTGTTTAGGAAATATGTACAAGGAGAGCAAAGGTTGGGCCAACTTTTCCACATTCTAGGCCCCGGTTGTGACGCGGCGGGAGTTTCCACGTACAGATCCAGGATTTTACTAAGTGTTAACGCATGTCCGGGAAGGGGGCCACACCTGGGGCCGAGACATGGCACCTACCAACCTTTCACCACTCTCACACACATATCCTAGGGGCACATGCAAGTTTTCATGTGATTACGACGCTCCGGCGGTCTTCCTCCGGTGAAACCCTAGATCGAGGGCCTCGGATCGTCTACCCCCATAGCTTTCTCGGTACGAGGATAGCCCGGTGGACCTATATACTTGTTTTAGTTTGTTTAGGACATATGTACATGGAGAGCAAAGGTTGGGCCAGCTTTTCCACATTCTAGGCCATGGTTGTGACGCGGCGGGAGTTTCCACGTACAGATCCATTATTTTACTAAGGGTTAACGCATGTCCGGGAAGGCGGTCACACCTAGGGCCTACACATGGCACCTACCAACCTTGCAACACTCTTACACACATATCCTAGGGGAACATGCAAGTTTTAATGTGATTCGGACGCTCCGGTGGTCTTCCTATGGCGAAACCCTAGACCGGGGGCCCCGGATCGTCTACCCCTAAATCTATCTCCATACGAGGGTAGCCCGGTGGACCTCTCTACTTGTGTTGGTTTTCTTAGGACATATGTACATGGAGAGCAAAGTTTCGGCAAACTTTGCCACATTTTAGGCCCCGGTTGTGGCGCGGTGGGAGTTTCCATGTACAGATCCAGGAATTAAGTGTTAACGCATGTCTGGGAAGGGGTTCACATATGGGGCCTACACATGGCACCTACCAACCTTGCACCACTCTCACACACATATCCTAGGGGACAAGCAAGTTTTAATGTGATTCCGATGCTCCGGTGGTCTTCCTCCGGCGAAACCCTAGACCGGGGGCCCTAGATCGTCTACCCCAATAGCTATCTCCGTCCGAGGGTAGCCCGGTAGACCTCTGTACTTGTTTTGGTTTGTTTAGAACATATGTACATGGAGAGCAAAGGTTGGGCCAACTTTTCCACATTCTAGGCCCCGATTGTGACGCGGCGGGAGTTTCCACATATAGATCCAGGATTTTACTAAGTGTTAACGCATGTACAGGAAGGGGGTCACACCTGGGCCCTACACATGGCACCTAACAACCTTGCACCACTCTCACACACATATCCTAGGGTCACATGCAAGTTTTCATGTGATTCCAACGCTCCGGCGGTCTGCCTTAGGTGAAACCCTAGACTGAGGACCCCGGATCGTCTACCCCTATAGCTTTCTACTTGTTTTGGTTATTTTAGGACATATGTACATGGAGAGCAGAGGTTGGGCCAACTTTGCCACATTCTAGGCTCCGGTCGTGGCGCGGCGGGAGTTTCCACGTATAGATCCAGGATTTTACTAAGTGTTAACGCATGTCTGAGAAGGGGGTCACACCTGGGGACTACACATGCCACCTACCAACCTTGCACCACTCTCACACACATACCCTAGGGGCACATGCAAGTTTTCATGTGATTCCAACGCTCCGGTGGTCTTCCACCGGCGAAACCCTAGACCGAGGGCCCTCGATCATCTACCCCTATAGCTTTCTCCGTACGAGGGTAGCCCAATGGACCGCTCTACTTGTTTTGGTTTGTTTAGGACATATGTACATGGAGAGCAAAGGTTGTGCCAACTTTTCCACATTCTAGGCCCCGGTTGTGATGCGGCGGGAGTTTCCATGTACAGATCCATGACTTTACTAAGTGTTAACGCATGTACGGGAAGGGGGTCATACCTAGCAACCTTGCACCACTCTCACACACATATCCTAGAGGAACATGCAAGTTTTCATGTGATTCTGACGCTCTAGTGGTCTTCCTCTAGCGAAACCGTAGACCGGGGGCCCCGAATCGTCTACTCTTATAACTATGTCCGTATGAGGGGAGCCCGGTGGACCTCTCTATTTTTTTTGGTTTGTTTAGGACATATGTACAAGGATACCAAAGGTTGGGCCAACTTTGCCACATTCTAGGCCCCGGTTGTGACACGGCGGGAGTTTCCACGTACAGATCCAGGCTTTTACTAAGTGTTAACGCATGTCCGAGAAGGGGGTCACACCTGGGGCCTACACATGGCACAAATTAACCTTGCACCACTCTCACACATATATCCTAGGGGCACATGCAAGTTTTAATGTGATTCCGATGCCCCGGCGGTCTTCCTTCGGTGAAACCCTAGACCGAGGGCCCCGGATCGTCTACCCCTAAATCTATCTCCATACGAGGGTACCCCGGTGGACCTATCTACTTGTGTTGGTTTTTTTAGGACATATGTACATGGAGAGGAAAGTTTCGGCCAACTTTGCCACATTCTAGGCCCCGGTTGGGACGCGGTGATAGTTTCCACGTACAGATCCAGGATTTAAGTGTTAACGCATGTCCTGGAAGGGGGTCACACCTGGGGCCTACACATGGCACCTACCAACCTTGCACCACTCTCACACACATATCCTAGGGGCACATGCATGTTTTCATGTGATTCTGACGCTCCGGTGGTCTTCCTCCTGCGAAACCCTAGACCGGGGGCCCCGGATCGTCTTCCCCTATAACTATCTCCATATGAGGGTATCCCGCTGGACCTCTCTACTTGTTTTGATTTGTTTAGGATATATGTACATGGAGATCATAGTTTGGTCCAACTTTGCCACATTCTAGACCACGGTTGTGATGCGGCGGGAGTTTCCACGTACAGAATCAGCATTTTACTGTGTTAACGCATGTTCGGGAAGGGGGTCACACCTGGGACCTACACATGGCACCTATTAACCTTTAACCACTCTCACACACATCTCCTAGGGGCACATGCAAGTTTTCATGTGATTACGATGCTCCAGCGGTCTTCCTCCGGTGAAACCCTAGGTCGAGGGCTTCAGATCGTCTACCCCTATAGCTTTCTTCGTACGAGGGTAGCCCGTGGACCTATCTACTTGTTTTGGTTTATTTAGGACATATGTACTTGAGAGCAAAGGTTGGGCCAACTTTTCCACATTCTAGGCCCAGGTTGTCACGCGGCGGGAGTTTCCACGTACAGATCCAGGATTTTACTAATTGTTAACGCATGTCCGGGAAGGGGGTCACACCTGGGGCCTACACATGGCATCTACCAACCTTATACCACTCTCACACACATATCCCAGGGGCACATGCAAGTTTTCATGTGATTCCGACGCTCCGGCGGTCTTCCTCCGGTGAAACCCTAGACCGAGGGCCCCGGATCGTCTACCCCTATAGCTATCCCCGTACGAGGGTAGCCCGGTGGACCTCTCTACTTGTTTTGGTTTTTTAGGACATATCTACATGGAGAGCAAAGGTTCGGCCAACTTTTCAACATTCTAGGCCCCGGTTGTGACCCGGCGGGAGTTTCCACGTACATATCCAGGATTTTACTTAGTGTTAACGCATGTCCGGGAAGGGGGTCACACCTGGTTTTTTAGGACATATGTACATGTAGAGCAATGGTTGGGCCAACTTTGCCACATTCTAGGCCCCGGTTGGGACGCGGCGATAGTTTCCACGTATAGATCCAGGATTTTACTAAGTGTTAACGCATGTATGGGAAGGGGGTCACACCTGGGGCCTACACATGGCACCTACCAACCTTGCACCACTCTCACACACATATCCTAGGGGCACATGCAAGTTTTCATGTGATTTTGACGCTCCAGCGGTCTTTCTCAGGTGAAACCCTAGACCGAGGGCCCCGGATCGTCTACCCCTATAGCTTTCTCCGTACGAGGGTAACCCATTGGACCTATCTACTTGTTTTTTAGGACATATGTACATGGAGAGCAAAGGTTGGGCCAACTTTGCCACATTCTAGGCCCTGGTCGTGACGTGGCAGGAGTTTCCACGTATAGATCCAGGATTTTACTAAGTGTTAACGCATGTCAGAGAAGGGGGTCACACCTGGGGCCTACACATGCCACCTACCAACCTTGCACCACTCTCACACACATACCCTAGGGGCACATGCAAGTTTTCATGTGATTCCGACGCTCAGGTGGGCTTCCATCGGCGAAACCCTAGATCGAGGGCCCCGGATCGACTACCCCTATAGCTTTCTCCGTATGAGGGTAGCCCGATGGACCTCTCTACTTGTTTTGGTTTTTTAGGACATATGTACATGGAGAGAAAAGGTTGGGCCAACTTTTCCACATTCTAGGCCCTGGTTGTGATGCGGTGGGAGTTTCCACGTACAGATCTAGGATTTTATTAAGGTTAACGCATGTACGGGAAGGGGGTCACACCTAGGGCGTACACATGGCACCTACCAACTTTGCACCACTCTCACACACATATCCTAGAGGAACATGCAAGTTTTCGTGTGATTCTGACGCTCTGGTGGTCTTCCTCCGGCGAAACCGTAGACCGGGGTCCCCGAATTGTCTACCCTTATAACTATCTCCGTATGAGGGTACCTCGGTGGACCTCTCTATTTTTTTTGGTTTGTTTTGGACATCTGTACATGGAGAGCAAAGGTTGGGCCAACTTTGCCACATTCTAGGCCCCGGTTGTGACGCGGCGGGAGTTTCCACGTATAGATCCATGATTTTACTAAGTGTTAACGCATGTCCGTGTAGGGGGCCACACATGGGGCCGAGACATGATACCTATCAACCTTTCACCACTCTAACACACATATCTTAGGGGCACATGCATGTTTTCATGTGATTCTGACGCTCCGGTGGTCTTCCTCCGGCGAAACCCTAGCCCGGGGGCCCCGGATCATCTTCCCCTATAACTATCTCCGTATGAGTGTATCCCGTTGGACCTCTCTACTTGTTTTTGGTTTGTTTAGGACATATGTACATGGAGAGCAAAGGTTGGGCCAACTTTACCACATTCTAAGCCTCGGTTGTGACGCGGCGTGAGTTTCCACGTACATATCTAGGATTTTACTAAGTGTTAACGCATGTCCGGGAAAGGGATCACACATGGGGCCTACACATGGCACCTACCAACCTTGCACCACTCTCACACACATATCATAGGGGCACATGCAAGTTTTCATGTGATTCCGATGGTCCGGTGGTCTTCCTCCGGTGAAACCCTAGACCGGGGGACCCGGATCATCTACCCCTATAGCTATCTCCGTACGAGGGTATCCCGGTGGACCTCTCTACGTGTTTTGATTTGTTTAGGACATATTTACATGGAGAGGAAAGGTTTGGCCAACTTTGCCACATTCTAGGCCCAGGTTGTGACGTGCGGGGAGTTTCCACGTACAGATCCAGGACTTTAGCAAGTGTTAACGCATGTCCGGGATGGGGGTCACACCTGGGGCCTAGACATGGCACCTACCAACCTTGCACCACTCTCACACACATATCCTAGGGGCACATGCAAGTTTTCATGTGATTCCGACGCTCCGGCGGTCTTCCTCTGTTGAAACCCTAGATCGAGGGCCCTGGAACGTCTACCCCTATAGCTTTCTTCATACGAGGGTATCCCATTGGACCTATCTACTTGTTTTGGTTTTTTTAGGACATATGTACATGGAGAGCAAAGGTTGGGCCAACTTTGCCACATTCTAGGCCCCAGTTGTGATGCGGCGGGAGTTTCCACGTACAGATCCAGGATTTTACTAAGTGTTAACGCATGTCCGGGAAGAGGGCCACACCTGGGGCCGAGACATGGCACCTACCAACCTTTCACCAGTCTCAGAGACATGTCCTAGGGGCACATGCAAGTTTTCATGTGATTACGATGCTCCGACGGTCTTCCTCCGGTGAAACCCTAGATCGAGGGCCTCGGATCATCTACCCCTATAGCTTTCTTCGTATGAGGGTAGCCTGGTGGACCTATCTACTTGTTTTGGTTAGTTTAGGACATATGTACATGGAGAGCGAAGGTTGGGCCAACTTTTCCACATTCTAGGCCCCGGTTGTGACGCGGCGGGAGTTTCCACGTACAGATCCAGGATTTTACTAAGTGTTAACGCATGTCCGGGAAGGGGGCCAACACTGGGGCCGAGACATGATACCTACCAACCTTTCACCACTCTCACATACATATCCTAGGGGCACATGCAAGTTTTCATGTGATTACGATACTCCGGCGGTCTTCCTCCGGTGAAACCCTAGATCGAGGGCCTCGGATCGTCTACCCCTATAGGTTTCTTCGTACGAGGGTAGCCCGGTGGACCTATCTACTTGTTTTGGTTTGTTTAGGACATATGTACATGGAGAGCGAAGGTTGGGCCATCTTTTCCACATTCTAGGCCACGGTTGTGACGCGACGGGAGTTTCCACGTACATATCATTTATTTTACTAAGTGTTAACACATGTATGGGAAGGGGGTCACACCTGGGGCCAACACATGGCACCTACCAGCCTTGCACCACTCTCACACAGATATCCTAGGGGCACATGCAAGTTTTAATGTGATTCGGACCCTCCGGTGGTCTTCCTCCGGCGAAACCCTAGACCGGGGGCCCCGGATCGTCTACCCCATTAGCTATCTTCGTACGAGGGTATCCCGGTGTACCTCTCGACTTGTTTTTGTTTTTTTAGGACATATGTACTTGGAGATCAAAGTTTGGACCAACTTTGCCACATTCTAGGTCCCGGTTGTGACGCGGCGGGAGTTTCCACGTATAGATCTAGGATTTTACTAAGTGTTAACGCATGTACGGGAAGGGGGTCACACCTGGGGCTTACACATGGCACCTACCAACCTTGCACCACTCTCGCACACATATCCTAGGGGCACATGCAAGTTTTCATGTGATTCCGAAGCTCCGGTGGTCTTCCTCCGGCGAAACCCTAGACCGAGGGCCCCGGATCGTCTACCCCTATAGCTTTCTTCGTATGAGGATAACCCGATGGACCTCTCTACTTTTTTGGTATTTTAGGACATATGTACATGGACAACAAAGGTTGGGCCAACTTTGCCACATTTTAGGCCCCAGTTGGGATGCGGCGGGACTTTCCATGTATAGATCCAGGATTTTACTTAGTGTTAACCCATGTCCAGGAAGGCGGTCACAACTGGGGCCTACACATGGCACCTACCAACTTTTAACCAATCTAACACACATATCCTAGGGGCACATGCAAGTTTTCATGTGAATCTGACGCTCCGGTGGTCTTCCTCCGGCGAAACCATAGGCCGGGGGCCCTGGATCATCTTCCCCTATAACTATCTCCGTACGAGGGTATCCCGTTGGACCTCTCTACTTGTTTTTGGTTTCTTTAGGACATATGGACATGGAGAGAAAAGGTTGGACCAACTTTGCCACATTCTAAGCCTCGGTTGTGACGCGGCGTGAGTTTCCACGTACATATCCTGGATTTTACTAAGTGTTAACGCATGTCCGGGAAGGGGATCACACATGGGGCCTACACATGGCACCTACCAACCTTGCACCACTCTCACACACATATCATAGGGGCACATGCAAGTTTTCATGTGATTCCGACGGTCCGGTGGTCTTCCTCCGGCGAAACCCTAGACCGGGGCCCCCGGATCATTTACCCCTATAGCTATCTCCGTACGAGGGTAGCCCGATGGACCTCTCTACTTGTTTTGATTTGTTTAGGACATATTTACATGGAGATGAAAGGTTTGGCCAACTTTGCCACATTCTAGGCCCAAGTTGTGACGCGGGGGGAGTTTCCACGTACAGATCCAGGACTTTAGTAAGTGTTAACGCATGTCCAGGAAGGGGGTCACACCTGGGGCCTAGACATGGCACCTACCAACCTTGCACCACTCTCACACACATATCCTAGGGGCACATGCAAGTTTTCATGTGATTCCGACGCTCTGGTGGTCTTCCTTCGGCGAAACCGTAGACCGGGGGCCCCGAATCGTCTACCCTTATAACTATCTCCGTATGAGGGTACCTCGGTGGAGCTCTCTATTTTTTTTGGTTTGTTTAGGACATATGTACATGGAGAGCAAAGGTTGAGCCAACTTTGCCACATTCCAGGCCCGGTTGTGACGCGGCGGGAGTTTCCACGTACAGATCCAGGATTTTCCTAAGTGTTAACGCATGTCCGGGAAGGGGGCCACACCTGGGGCTGATACATGATTCCTACCAACCTTTCACCACTCTAACACACATATCCTAGGGGCACATGCAAGTTTTCATGTGATTCTGACGCTCCGGTGGTCTTCCTCCTGCGAAACCCTAGCCCGGGGGCCCCGGATCATCTTCCCCTATAACTATCTCCGTACGAGGGTATCCCGTTGGACCTCTCTACTTGTTTTTGGTTTGTTTAGGACATATGTACATGGAGAGCAAAGGTTGGGCCAACTTTGCCACATTCTAAGCCTCGGTTGTGACGCGGCGTGAGTTTCCACGTACATATCCAGGATTTTACTAAGTGTTAACGCATGTCTAGGAAAGGGATCACACATGGGGCCTACACATGGCACCTACCAACCTTGCACCACTCTCACACACATATCATAGGGGCACATGCAAGTTTTCATGTGATTCCGACGGTCCGGTTGTCTTCCTCCGGCGAAACCCTACACCGGGGGCCCCGGATCATCTACCCCTATAGCTATCTGCGTACGAGGGTAGCCCGGTGGAGCTCTCTACTTGTTTTGATTTGTTTAGGACATATTTACATGGAGAGGAAAGGTTTGGCCAACTTTGCCACATTCTAGGCCCAGGTTGTGACGCGGGGGGAGTTTCCACGTACAGATCCAGGACTTTAGTAAGTGTTAACGCATGTCCGGGAAGGCGGTCACACCTGGGGCCTAGAAATGGCACCTACCAACCTTGCACCACTCTCAGACACATATCCTAGGGGCACATGCAAGTTTTCATGTCATTCCGACGCTCCGGCGGTCTTCCTCTGTTGAAACCCTAGATCAAGGGCCCCGGATCGTCTACCCCTATAGCTTTCTTCATACGAGGGTAGCCCATTGGACCTATCTACTTGTTTTGGTTTTTTTAGGACATATGTACATGGAGAGCAAAGGTTGGGCCAACTTTGCCACATTCTAGGCCCCAGTTGTGACGCGACGGGAGTTTCCACGTACAGATCCACGATTTTACTAAGTGTTAACGCATGTCCGGGAAGGGGGCCACACCTGGGGCCGAGACATGGCACCTACCAACCTTTAACCAGTCTCACAGACATGTCCTAGGGGCACATGCAAGTTTTCATGTGATTACGGTGCTCCGGCGGTCTTCCTCCGGTGAAACACTAGATCGAGGGCCTCGGATCGTCTACCCCTATAGCTTTCTTCGTACGAGGGTAGCCCGGTGGACCTATCTACTTGTTTTGGTTTGTGTAGGACATATGTACATGGAGAGCGAAGGTTGGGCCAACTTTTCCACATTCTAGGCCACGGTTGTGACGCGGCGGGAGTTTCCACGTACATATCCATTATTTTACTAAGTGTTAACACATGTCTGGGAAGGGGGTCACACCTGGGGCCTACACATGTCACCTACCAACCTTGCACCACTCTCACACACATATCCTAGGGGCACATGCAAGTTTTATTGTGATTCGGACGCTCCAGTGGTCTTCCTCCGGCGGAACCCTAGACTAGGGGCCCCGGATCGTCTACCCCAATAGCTATCTCCGTACGAGGGTAGCCCGGTGTACCTCTCGACTTGTTTTTGTTTGTTTAGGACATATGTACTTGGAGATCAAAGTTTGGACCAACTTTGCCACATTCTAGGCCCCGGTTGTGACGCGGCGGGAGTTTCCACGTATAGATCCAGGATTTTACTAAGGGTTAACGCATGTACGGGAAGGGGGTCACACCTGGGGCTTACACATGGCACCTACCAACCTTGCACCACTCTCGGACACATATCCTAGGGGCACATGCAAGTTTTCATGTGATTCCGATGCTCCGACAGTCTTCCTCCGGTGAAACCCTAGACCGAGGGCCCCGGATCGTCTACCCCAAAATCTATCTCCATACGAGGGTAGCCCGGTGGACCTCTCTACTTGTGTTGGTTTTTTAGGACATATGTACATGGAGAGCAAAGGTTCGGCCAACTTTGCTACATTCTAGGCTCCGGTTGTGACGCGGTGGCAGTTTCCACGTACAAATCTAGGATTTAAGTGTTAACGCATGTCCGGGAAGGGGGTCACACCTGGGGCCTACACATGGCACCTACCAACCTTGCACCACTCTCACACACATATCCTAGGGGCACATGCAAGTTTTCATGTGATTAGGATGCTCCGGCGGTATTCCTCTGGTGAAACCCTAGATGGAGGGCCTCGGATCGTCTACCCCTATAGCTATCTTCGTACGAGGGTAGCCCGGTGGACCTCTCTACTTTTTTTGGTTTTTTTAGGACATATGTACATGGAGAGAAAATGTTTGGCCAACTTTGCCACATTCTAGGCCCCGGTTGTGACGCGGGGGGAGTTTGCACGTACAGATCCAGGATTTTACTAAGTGTTAACGCATGTTCGGGAAGGGGGTCACACCTGGGGCCTAGACATGGCACCTACCAACATTTCACCACTCTCACACACATATCCTAGGGGCACATGCAAGTTTTCATGTGATTCCGACGCTCCGGCGGTCTTCCTCTGGTGAATCCCTAGGTCGAGGGCCCCGGATCGTCTACCCCTATAGCTTTCTTCGCACGAGGGTAGCCCGGAGTACCTCTCTACCTTTTTTTGTTTCTTTAGCACATATGTACATGGAGAGAAAAGGTTGGGCCAACTTTGCCACATTCTAGGCCCCGGTTGTGACGCGGCCGGAGTTTCCACGTACATATCCAGGATTTTACTAAGTGTTACAGCATGTCCAGGAAGAGGGTGACACATGGCACCTACCAACCTTGCACCACTCTCACACACATATCCTAGGGTAAATGCAAGTTTTCATGTGATTCCGACGCTCCGGCGTTCTTCCTCAGGTGAAACCCTAGACCGAGGGCCCCGAATCGTCTACCCCTATAGCTTTCTCCGTACGAGGGTAGCCCGTTGGACCTATCTACTTGTTTTGGTTTTTTAGGACAGATGTACATGGAGAGAAAAGGTTGGGGAAACTTTGCCACATTCTAGGCCCCGGTCGTGACACGGTGGGAGTTTCCACGTACAGATCCATGATTTTACCACATTCTAGGCGGGAGTTCACGGCGGGAGTTTCCACGTGTAGATCTATTATTTTACTAAGTGTTAACGCATGTCCGGGAAGGGGGTCAAACCTGGGGCCTACACATGGCACCTACCAACCTTGCACCACTCTCACACACATATCCTAGGGGCACATGCAAGTTTTATTGTGATTCGGACGCTCCGGTGGTCTTCCTCCGGCGGAACCCTAGACTAGGGGCCCCGGATCGTCTACCCCAATAGCTACCTCCGTACGAGGGTAGCCCGGTGTACCTCTCGACTTGTTTTTGTTTGTTTAGGACATATGTACTTGGAGATCAAAGTTTGGACCAACTTTGCCACATTCTAGGCCCCGGTTGTGACGCGGCGGGAGTTTCCACGTATAGATCCAGGATTTTACTAAGGGTTAACGCATGTACGGGAAGGGGGTCACACCTGGGGCTTACACATGGCACCTACCAACCTTGCACCACTCTCGGACACATATCCTAGGGGCACATGCAAGTTTTCATGTGATTCCGATGCTCCGGCAGTCTTCCTCCGGTGAAACCCTAGACCGAGGGCCCCGGATCGTCTACCCCTAAATCTATCTCCATACGAGGGTAGCCCGGTGGACCTCTCTAGTTGTGTTGGTTTTTTTAGGACATATGTACATGGATAGCAAAGGTTCGGCCAACTTTGCCACATTCTAGGCTCCGGTTGTGACGCGGTGGGAGTTTCCACGTACAAATCTAGGATTTAAGTGTTAACGCATGTCCGGGAAGGGGGTCACACCTGGGGCATACACATGGCACCTACCAACCTTTCACAACACTCACACACATATCCTAGGAGCACATGCAAGTTTTCATGTGATTAGGATGCTCCGGCGGTATTCCTCTTGTGAAACCCTGGATCGAGGTCCTCGGATCGTCTACCCCTATAGCTATCTTCGTACGAGGGTAGCCCGGTGGACCTCTCTACTTAGTTTGGTTTGTTTAGGACATATGTACATGGAGAGCAAATGTTTGGCCAACTTTTCCACATTCTAGGCCCTGGTTGTGACGCGGGGGGGAGTTTCCACGTACAGATCCAGGATCTTACTAAGTGTTAACGCATGTTTGGGAAGGGGGTCACACCTGGGGCCTAGACATGGCAACTACCAACCTTGCACCACTCTCACACACATATCCTAGGGGCACATGCAAGTTTTCATGTGATTCCGACGCTCTAGCGGTCTTTCTCTGGTGAATCCCTAGGTCGAGGGCCCCCCCCCGTCTACCCCTATAGCTTTCTTCGCACGAGGGTATCCCGGAGTACCTCTCTACTTGTTTTTCTTTGTTTAGCACATATGTACATGGAGAGCAAAGGTTGGGCCAACTTTGCCACATTCTAGGCCCCGGTTGTGACGCGGCGGGAGTTTCCACGTACAGATCTAGGATTTTACTAAGTGTTACAGCATGTCCAGGAGGAGGGTGACACATGGGGCCAACACATGGCACCTACCAACCTTGCACCACTCTCACACACATATCCTAGGGGAAAATTCAAGTTTTCATGTGATTCCGACACTCCGGCGTTCTTCCTCAGGTGAAACCCTAGACCGAGGGCCCCGGATCGTCTACCCCTATAGCTTTCTCCGTACGAGGGTAGCCCGTTGGACCTATCTACTTGTTTTGGTTTTTTAGGACACATGTACATGGAGAGCAAAGGTTGGGCAACTTTGCCACATTCTAAGCACCCGGTCGTGACACGGCGGGAGTTTCCATGTACAGATCCATGATTTTACTAAGTGTTAACGCATGTACGGGAAGGGGGTTATACCTAGCGCGTACACATGGCACCTACCAACCTTGCACCACTCTCACACACAATCCTAGAGGAACATGCAAGTTTTCATGTGATTCCGACGCTCTGGTGGTCTTCCTCCGGCGAAACCGTAGACCGGGGGCCTCGAATCGTCTACCCTTATAACTATCTCCGTATGAGGGTACCTCGGTGGACCTCTCTATTTTTTTTGGTTTTTTAGGACATATGTACATGGAGAGCAAAGGTTGGGCCAACTTTGCCACATTCTAAGCCCCGGTTGTGACGCGGCGGGAGTTTCCACGTACAGATCCAGGATTTTACTAAGTGTTAACGCATGTTCGGGATGGGGCCACACCTGGGGCCGAGACATGATACCTACCAACGTTTCACCACTCTCACAGACATATCCTAGGGGCACATGCAAGTTTTCATGTGATTCCGACGCTCTGGTGGTCTTCCTCCTGCGAAACCCTAGATCGAGGGCCTCAGATCGTCTACCCCTATAGCTTTGTTCGTACGAGGGTAGCCCGGTGGACATATCTACTTGTTTTGGTTTGTTTAGGACATATTTACATGGAGGGCGAAGGTTGGGCCAACTTTTCCACATTCTAGGCCATGGTTGTGACGTGGCGGGAGTTTCCACGTACATATCCATTATTTTACTAAGTGTTAACGCATGTACGGGAAGGGGGTCACACCTGGGGCTTACACATGGCACCTACCAACCTTGCACCACTCTCGCACACATATCCTAGCGGCACATGCAAGTTTTCATGTGATTCCAAAGCTCCGGTGGTCTTCCGCCGGCGAAACCCTAGACCGAGGGCCCCAGATCGTCTACCCCTATAGCTTTCTTCGTACGAGGATAACCCGACGGACCTATGAATTTTTGTGGTTTTTTTAGGACATATGTACATGGACAACAAAGGTTGGGCCAACTTTGCCACATTCTAGGCCCCAGTTGGGACGCGGCGGGAGTTTCCATGTATAGATCCAGGATTTTACTTAGTGTTAACCCATGTCCGGGAAGGCAGTCACAACTGGGGCCTACACATGGCACCTACCAACTTTGAACCACTCTAACACACATATCCTAGGGGCACATGCAAGTTTTTCATGTGATTACGACGCTCCGGCGGTCTTCCTCCAGTGAAACCCTAGATCGCGGGCCTCGGATCGTCTACCCCAATAGCTATCTCCGTACGAGGGTAGCCCGGTGGACCTCTCGACTTGTTTTGGTTTGTTTAGGACTTATGTACATAGAGAGCAAAGGTTGGGCCAACTTTGCCACATTCTAGGCGCCGGTTGTGACGCGGCGGGAGTTTCCTCGTATAGATCCAGGAATTTACTAAGTGTTAACGCATGTACGGGAAGGGGGTCACACCTGGGGCCTAGACATGGCACCTACCAACCTTGCACCACTCTCACACACAATCCTAGGGGCACATGCAAGTTTTCATGTGATTCCGACGCTCCGGCGGTCTTCCTCTGTTGAAACCCTAGACCGAGGGCCCCGGATCGTCTACCCCTATAGCTTTCTCCGTACGAGGGTAACCCATTGGACCTATCTACTTGTTTTGGTTTTTTTAGGACATATGTACATGGAGAGAAAAGTTTGGGCCAACTTTTCCATATTCTAGGCCCTAGTTGTGACGCGGCGGGAGTTTCCACGTACAGATCCAGGATTTTACTAAGTGTTAACGCATGTCCGGGAAGGGGGCCACACCTGGGGCCGAGACATGGCACCTACCAACGTTTCACCACTCTCACAGACATGTCCTAGGGGCACATGCAAGTTTTCATGTGATTACGATGCTCTGGCGGCTTCCTCCGGTGAAACC
Organism: Avena eriantha; assembly: GCA_910589775.1. Classification (NCBI taxonomy): domain Eukaryota; kingdom Viridiplantae; phylum Streptophyta; class Magnoliopsida; order Poales; family Poaceae; genus Avena; species Avena eriantha. The sequence continues at coordinate 29,034 of CAJUXJ010001502.1, forward strand.
CTAGATCGAGGGCCTCGGATCGTCTACCCCTATAGCTTTCTTCGTACGAGGGTATCCCGATGGACCTATCTACTTGTTTTGGTTTGTTTAGGACATATGTACATGGAGAGCGAAGGTTGGGCCAACTTTTCCACATTGTAGGCCACGGTTGTGACGCGGCGGGAGTTTCCACGTATAGATCTAGGATTTTATTAAGGTTAACGCATGTACGGGAAGGGGGTCACACCTAGGGTGTACACATGGCACCTATCAACCTTGCACCACTCTCACACACATATCCTAGAGGAACATGCAAGTTTTCATGTGATTCCGACGCTCTGGTGGTCTTCCTCCAGCGAAACCGTAGACCGGGGGCCTCGAATCGTCTACCCTTATAACTATCTCCGTATGAGGGTACCTCGGTGGACCTCTCTATTTTTTTTGGTTTTTTTAGGACATATGTACGTGGAGAGCAAAGGTTGAGCCAACTTTGCCACATTCTAGGCCCCGGTTGTGACGCGGCGGGAGTTTCCACGTACAGATCTAGGATTTTACTAAGTGTTACAGCATGTCCAGGAGGAGGGTGACACATGGGGCCAACACATGGCACCTACCAACCTTGCACCACTCTCACACACATATCCTAGGGGAAAATTCAAGTTTTCATGTGATTCCGACGCTCCGGCGTTCTTGCTCAGGTGAAACCCTAGACCGAGGGCCCCGGATCGTCTACCCCTATAGCTTTCTCCGTACGAGGGTAGCCCGTTGGACCTATCTACTTGTTTTGGTTTTTTAGGACACATGTACATGGAGAGCAAAGGTTGGGGCAACTTTGCCACATTCTAAGCCCCGGTCGTGACACGGCGGGAGTTTCCATGTACAGATCCATGATTTTACTAAGTGTTAACGCATGTACGGGAAGGGGGTTATACCTAGCGCGTACACATGGCACCTACCAACCTTGCACCACTCTCACACACATATCCTAGAGGAACATGCAAGTTTTCATGTGATTCCGACGCTCTGGTGGTCTTCCTCCGGCGAAACCGTAGACCGGGGGCCTCGAATCGTCTACCCTTATAACTATCTCCGTATGAGGGTACCGCGGTGGACCTCTCTATTTTTTTTGGTTTTTTAGGACATATGTACGTGGAGAGCAAAGGTTGGGCCAACTTTGCCACATTCTAGGCCCCGGTTGTGACGCGGCGGGAGTTTCCACGTACAGATCCAGGATTTTACTAAGTGTTAACGCATGTCCGGGATGGGGGCCACACCTGGGGCCGAGACATGATACCTACCAACGTTTCACCACTCTCACAAACATATCCTAGGGGCACATGCAAGTTTTCATGTGATTCCGACGCTCTGGTGGTCTTCCTCCTGCGAAACCCTAGATCGAGGGCCTCGGATCGTCTACCCCTATAGCTTTCTTCGTACGAGGGTAGCCCGGTGGACATATCTACTTGTTTTGGTTTGTTTAGGACATATGTACATGGAGGGCGAAGGTTGGGCCAACTTTTCCACATTCTAGGCCACGGTTGTGACGCGGCGGGAGTTTCCACGTACATATCCATTATTTTACTAAGTGTTAACGCATGTACGGGAAGGGGGTCACACCTGGGGCTTACACATGGCACCTACCAACCTTGCACCACTCTCGCACACATATCCTAGCGGCACATGCAAGTTTTCATGTGATTCCAAAGCTCCGGTGGTCTTCCTCCGGCGAAACCCTAGACCGAGGGCCCTAGATCGTCTACCCCTATAGCTTTCTTCGTACGAGGATAACCCGACGGACCTCTGAATTTTTTTGGTTTTTTTTAGGACATATGTACATGGACAACAAAGGTTGGGCCAACTTTGCCACATTCTAGGCCCCAGTTGGGACGCGGCGGGAGTTTCCATGTATAGATCCAGGATTTTACTTAGTGTTAACCCATGTCCGGGAAGGCAGTCACAACTGGGGCCTACACATGGCACCTACCAACTTTGAACCACTCTAACACACATATCCTAGGGGCACATGCAAGTTTTCATGTGATTACGACGCTCCGGCGGTCTTCCTCCGGTGAAACCCTAGATCGCGGGCCTCGGATCGTCTACCCCTATAGCTTTCTTCGCACGAGGGTAGCCTGGTGGACCTCTCTACTTGTTTTGGTTTGTTTAGGACATATGTACATGGAGAGCAAAGGTTGGGCCAACTTTTCCACATTCTAGGTCACGCTTGTGATGCGGCGGGAGTTTCCACGTACATATCCAGGATTTTACTAAGTGTTAACGCATGTCCGGGAAGGGGATCACACATGGGGCCTACACATGGCACCTACCAACCTTGCAACACTCTCACGCACATATCATAGGGGCACATGCAAGTTTTAATGTGATTCGGACGCTCCGGTGGTCTTCCTCCGGCGAAACCCTAGACCGGGGGCCCCGGATCGTCTACCCCAATAGCTATCTCCGTACGAGGGTAGCCCGGTGGACCTCTCGACTTGTTTTGGTTTGTTTAGGACTTATGTACATAGAGAGCAAAGGTTGGGCCAACTTTGCCACATTCTAGGCGCCGGTTGTGACGCGGCGGGAGTTTCCACGTATAGATCCAGGAATTTACTAAGTGTTAACGCATGTACGGGAAGGGGGTCACACCTGGGGCCTAGACATGGCACCTACCAACCTTGCACCACTCTCACACACAATCCTAGGGGCACATGCAAGTTTTCATGTGATTCCGACGCTCCGGCGGTCTTCCTCTGTTGAAACCCTAGACCGAGGGCCCCGGATCGTCTACCCCTATAGCTTTCTCCGTACGAGGGTAACCCATTGGACCTATCTACTTGTTTTGGTTTTTTTAGGACATATGTACATGGAGAGAAAAGTTTGGGCCAACTTTTCCATATTCTAGGCCCTAGTTGTGATGCGGCGGGAGTTTCCACGTACAGATCCAGGATTTTACTAAGTGTTAACGCATGTCCGGGAAGGGGGCCACACCTGGGGCCGAGACATGGCACCTACCAACCTTTCACCAGTCTCACAGACATGTCCTAGGGGCACATGCAAGTTTTCATGTGATTACGATGCTCCGGCGGCTTCCTCCGGTGTGAAACCCTAGATCGAGGGCCTCGGATCGTCTACCCCTATAGCTTTCTTCGTACGAGGGTATCCCGATGGACCTATCTACTTGTTTTGGTTTGTTTAGGACATATGTACATGGAGAGCGAAGGTTGGGCCAACTTTTCCACATTGTAGGCCACGGTTGTGACGCGGCGGGAGTTTCCACGTACAGATCTAGGATTTTATTAAGGTTAACGCATGTACGGGAAGGGGGTCACACCTAGGGCGTACACATGGCACCTACCAACCTTGCACCACTCTCACACACATATCCTAGAGGAACATGCAAGTTTTCATGTGATTCCGACGCTCTGGTGGTCTTCCTCCGGCGAAACCGTAGACCGGGGGCCTCGAATCGTCTACCCTTATAACTATCTCCGTATCAGGGTACCTCGGTGGACCTCTCTATTTTTTTTGGTTTTTTTAGGACATATGTACGTGGAGAGCAAAGGTTGAGCCAACTTTGCCACATTCTAGGCCCCGGTTGTGACGCGGCGGGAGTTTCCACGTACAGATCCAGGATTTTACTAAGTGTTAACGCATGTCCGGGATGGGGGCCACACCTGGGGCCGAGACATGATACCTACCAACGTTTCACCACTCTCACAGACATATCCTAGGGGCACATGCAAGTTTTCATGTGATTCCGACGCTCTGGTGGTCTTCCTCCTGCGAAACCCTAGATCGAGGGCCTCGGATCGTCTACCCCTATAGCTTTCTTCGTACGAGGGTAGCCCGGTGGACATATCTACTTGTTTTGGTTTGTTTAGGACATATGTACATGGAGAGCGAAGGTTGGGCCAACTTTTCCACATTCTAGGCCACGGTTGTGACGCGGCGGGAGTTTCCACGTACATATCCATTATTTTACTAAGTGTTAACGCATGTACGGGAAGGGGGTCACACCTGGAGCTTACACGTGGAACCTACCAACCTTGCACCACTCTCGCACACATATCCTAGGGGCACATGCAAGTTTTCATGTGATTCTAAAGCTCCGGTGGTCTTCCTCTGTTGAAACCCTAGACCTAGGGCCCCGGATCGTCTACCGCTATAGATTTCTCCGTACGAGGGTAACCCATTGGACCTATCTACTTGTTTTGTTTTTTTAGGACATATGTACATGGAGAGCCAAGGTTGGGCCAACTTTGCCACATTCTAGGCCCCAGCTGTGACGCGACGGGAGTTTCCACGTACAGATCCAGGATTTTACTAAGTGTTAGCGCATGTCCGGGAAGGGGGCCACACCTGGGGCCGAGACATGGCACCTACCAACCTTTCACCAGTCTCACAGACCTGTCCTAGGGGCACATGCAAATTTTCATGTGATTACGATGCTCCGGCGGTCTTCCTCCGGTGAAACCCTAGATCGAGGGCCTCGGATCGTCTACCCCTATAGCTTTCTTCGTACGAGGGTATCCCGATGGACCTATCTACTTGTTTTGGTTTGTTTAGGACATATGTACATGGAGAGCGAAGGTTGGGCCAACTTTTCCACATTGTAGGCCACGGTTGTGACGCGGCTGGAGTTTCCACGTACAGATCTAGGATTTTATTAAGGTTAACGCATGTACGGGAAGGGGGTCACACCTAGGGCGTACACATGGCACCTACCAACCTTGCACCACTCTCACACACATATCCTAGAGGAACATGCAAGTTTTCATGTGATTCCGACGCTCTGGTGGTCTTCCTCCGGCGAAACCGTAGACCGGGGGCCTCGAATCGTCTACCCTTATAACTATCTCCGTATCAGGGTACCTCGGTGGACCTCTCTATTTTTTTTGGTTTTTTTAGGACATATGTACGTGGAGAGCAAAGGTTGAGCCAACTTTGCCACATTCTAGGCCCCGGTTGTGACGCGGCGGGAGTTTCCACGTACAGATCCAGGATTTTACTAAGTGTTAACGCATGTCCGGGATGGGGGCCACACCTGGGGCCGAGACATGATACCTACCAACGTTTCACCACTCTCACAGACATATCCTAGGGGCACATGCAAGTTTTCATGTGATTCCGACGCTCTGGTGGTCTTCCTCCTGCGAAACCCTAGATCGAGGGCCTCGGATCGTCTACCCCTATAGCTTTCTTCGTACGAGGGTAGCCCGGTGGACATATCTACTTGTTTTGGTTTGTTTAGGACATATGTACATGGAGAGCGAAGGTTGGGCCAACTTTTCCACATTCTAGGCCACGGTTGTGACGCGGCGGGAGTTTCCACGTACATATCCATTATTTTACTAAGTGTTAACGCATGTACGGGAAGGGGGTCACACCTGGAGCTTACACGTGGAACCTACCAACCTTGCACCACTCTCGCACACATATCCTAGGGGCACATGCAAGTTTTCATGTGATTCTAAAGCTCCGGTGGTCTTCCTCTGTTGAAACCCTAGACCTAGGGCCCCGGATCGTCTACCGCTATAGATTTCTCCGTACGAGGGTAACCCATTGGACCTATCTACTTGTTTTGTTTTTTTAGGACATATGTACATGGAGAGCCAAGGTTGGGCCAACTTTGCCACATTCTAGGCCCCAGCTGTGACGCGACGGGAGTTTCCACGTACAGATCCAGGATTTTACTAAGTGTTAGCGCATGTCCGGGAAGGGGGCCACACCTGGGGCCGAGACATGGCACCTACCAACCTTTCACCAGTCTCACAGACCTGTCCTAGGGGCACATGCAAATTTTCATGTGATTACGATGCTCCGGCGGTCTTCCTCCGGTGAAACCCTAGATCGAGGGCCTCGGATCGTCTACCCCTATAGCTTTCTTCGTACGAGGGTATCCCGATGGACCTATCTACTTGTTTTGGTTTGTTTAGGACATATGTACATGGAGAGCGAAGGTTGGGCCAACTTTTCCACATTCTAGGCCACGGTTGTGACGCGGCTGGAGTTTCCACGTACAGATCTAGGATTTTATTAAGGTTAACGCATGTACGGGAAGGGGGTCACACCTAGGGCGTACAAATGGCACCTACCAACCTTGCACCACTCTCACACACATATCCTAGAGGAACATGCAAGTTTTCATGTGATTCCGACGCTCTGGTGGTCTTCCTCCGGCGAAACCCTAGACCGGGGACCCCGAATCGTCTACCCCTATAGCTTTCTTCGTACGAGGATAACCCGACTTACCTCTCAATTTTTTTGGTTTTTTTAGGAGATATGTACATGGACAACAAAGGTTGGGATAACTTTGCCACATTCTAGGCCCCAGTTGGGACGCGGCGGGAGTTTCCATGTATAGATCCAGGATTTTACTTAGTGTTAACCCATGTCCGGGAAGGCAGTCACAACTGGGGCCTACACATGGCACCTACCAACTTTGAACCACTCTAACACACATATCCTAGGGGCACATGCAAGTTTTCATGTGATTCCAAAGCTCTGGTGGTCTTCCTTCGGCCAAACCCTAGACCGAGGGCCCCAGATCGTCTACCCCTATAGCTTTCTTCGTACGAGGATAACCCGACTTACCTCTCAATTTTTTTGGTTTTTTTAGGAGATATGTACATGGACAACAAAGGTTGGGCCAACTTTGCCACATTCTAGGCCCCAGTTGGGACGCGGCGGGAGTTTCCATGTATAGATCTAGGATTTTACTTAGTGCTAACCCATGTCCGGGAAGGCAGTCACAATTGGGCCCTACACATGGCACCTACCAACTTTGAACCACTCTAACACACATATCCTAGGGGCACATGCAAGTTTTCATGTGATTCTGACGCTCCGGTGGTCTTCCTCCGGCGAAACCCTAGCCCGGGGGCCCTAGATCATCTTCCACTATAACTATCTCCATACGAGGGTATCCCGTTGGACCTCTCTACTTGTTTTTGGTTTGTTTAGGACATATGTACATGGAGAGCAAAGGTTGGGCCAACTTTGCCACATTCTAAGCCTCGGTTGTGACGCGGCGTGAGTTTCCACGTACATATCCAGGATTTTACTAAGTGTTAACGCATGTCCGGGAAGGGGATCACACATGGGGCCTAGACATGGCACCTACCAACCTTGCACCACTCTCGCACACATATCATAGGGGCACATGCAGGTTTTCATGTGATTCCGATGGTTCGGTGGTCTTCCTCCGGCGAAACCCTAGACCGGGGGCCCCGGATCATCTACCCCTATAGCTATCTCCGTACGAGGGTAGCCCGGTGTACCTCTCTACTTGTTTTGATTTGTTTAGGACATATTTACATGGAGAGGAAAGGTTTGGCCAACTTTGCCACATTCTAGGCCCAGGTTGTGACGCGGGGTGAGTTTCCACGTACAGATCCAGGACTTTAGTAAGTATTAACGCATGTCCGGGAAGGGGTCACACCTGGGGCCTAGACATGGCACCTACCAACCTTGCACCACTCTCACACACATATCCTAGGGGCACATGCAAGTTTTCATGTGATTCCGACGCTCCGGCGGTCTTCCTCTGCTGAAACCCTAGATCGAGGGCCCCGGATCGTGTACCCCTATAGCTTTCTTCATACGAGGGTAGCCCATTGGACCTATCTACTTGTTTTGGTTTTTTTTAGGACATATCTACATGGAGAGCAAAGGTTGGGCCAACTTTGACACATTCTAGGCCCCAGTTGTGACGCGGCGGGAGTTGCCACGTACAGATCCAGGATTTTACTAAGTGTTAACGCATGTCCGGGAAGGGGGCCACACCTGGGGCTTACACATGGCACCTACCAACCTTGCACCACTCTCGCACACATATCCTAGGGGCACATGCAAGTTTTCATGTGATTCCAAGCTCCGGTGGTCTTCCTCCGGCGAAACCCTAGACCGAGGGCCCCAGATCGTCTACCCCTATAGCTTTATTCGTACGAGGATAACCCGACTTACCTCTCAATTTTTTTGGTTTTTTTAGGAGATATGTACATGGACAACAAAGGTTGGGCCAACTTTGCCACATTCTAGGCCCCAGTTGGGACGCGGCGGGAGTTTCCATGTATAGATCTAGGATTTTACTTAGTGCTAACCCATGTCCGGGAAGGCAGTCACAATTGGGCCCTACACATGGCACCTACCAACTTTGAACCACTCTAACACACATATCCTAGGGGCACATGCAAGTTTTCATGTGATTCTGACGCTCCGGTGGTCTTCCTCCGGCGAAACCCTAGCCCGGGGGCCCTAGATCATCTTCCACTATAACTATCTCCATACGAGGGTATCCCGTTGGACCTCTCTACTTGTTTTTGGTTTGTTAGGACATATGTACATGGAGAGCAAAGGTTGGGCCAACTTTGCCACATTCTAAGCCTCGGTTGTGACGCGGCGTGAGTTTCCACGTACATATCCAGGATTTTACTAAGTGTTAACCCATGTCCGGGAAGGGGATCACACATGGGGCCTAGACATGGCACCTACCAACCTTGCACCACTCTCGCACACATATCATAGGGGCACATGCAGGTTTTCATGTGATTCCGACGGTTCGGTGGTCTTCCTCCGGCGAAACCCTAGACCGGGGGCCCCGGATCATCTACCCCTATAGCTATCTCCGTACGAGGGTAGCCCGGTGTACCTCTCTACTTGTTTTGATTTGTTTAGGACATATTTACATGGAGAGGAAAGGTTTGGCCAACTTTGCCACATTCTAGGCCCAGGTTGTGACGCGGGGGGAGTTTCCACGTACAGATCCAGGACTTTAGTAAGTATTAACGCATGTCCGGGAAGGGGGTCACACCTGGGGCCTAGACATGGCACCTACCAACCTTGCCCACTCTCACACACATATCCTAGGGGCACATGCAAGTTTTCATGTGATTCCGACGCTCCGGCGGTCTTCCTCTGCTGAAACCCTAGATCGAGGGCCCCGGATCGTCTACCCCTATAGCTTTCTTTATACGAGGGTAGCCCATTGGACCTATCTACTTGTTTTGGTTTTTTTAGGACATATCTACATGGAGAGCAAAGGTTGGGCCAACATTGCCACATTCTAGGCCCCAGTTGTGACGCGGCGGGAGTTTCCACGTATAGATCCAGGATTTACTTAGTGTTAACCCATGTCCGGGAAGGCAGTCACAACTGGGGCCTACAGATGGCACCTACCAACTTTGAACCACTCTAACACACATATCCTAGGGGCACATGCAAGTTTTCATGTGATTCTGCCGCTCCGGTGATCTTCCTCCGGCGAAACCCTAGCCCAGGGGCCCTAGATCATCTTCCCCTATAACTATCTCGTACGAGGGTATCCCGTTGGACCTCTCTACTTGTTTTTGGTTTGTTTAGGACATATGTACATGGAGAGCAAAGGTTGGGCCAACTTTGCCACATTCTAAGCCTCGGTTGTGACGCGGCGTGAGTTTCCACGTACATATCCAGGATTTTACTAAGTGTTAACGCATGTCCGGGAAGGGGATCACACATGGGGCCTACACATGGCACCTACCAACCTTGCACCACTCTCACACACATA
>CAJUXJ010001504.1:0-40696 GCA_910589775.1 Avena eriantha
TTTCATGAACCACACCCAGTGTCATTGCATGTGTGTTCTTCTAAACAAACCACATAAGGATCCACTAGTGCCATTGCATGTCTTTTCTTTTCATGAACCACACATAAGGGTCCACCAGTGTCATTGCATGTCTGTTCTTTTCATGAACCACACCCAGTGTCATTGCATGTGTGTTCTTCTAAACAAAGCACATAAGGATCCACCAGTGTCATTGGATGTGTGTTCTTTTCATGAACCACATGTGGATCCACCGGTGTCATTGCATGTCTGTTCTTTTCATGAACCACACCAAATGTCATTGCATGTCTGTTCTTTTCATGAACCACATAAGGATCTACCAGTGTCATTGCATGTATGTTCTTTTCATGAACCACACAAAGTGTCATTGCATGTGTGTTCTTCTAAACAAACTACATAAGGATCCACCAGTGTCATTGCATGTCTGTCCTTTTCATGAACCACATAAGGATCCACCAGTGTCATTGCATGCCTGTTCTTTTCATGAACCACACCCGGTGTCACTGCATGTAAGATCTTTTCATGAACCACATAAGGATCCACCAGTGTCATTGGATGTGTGTTCTTCTCATGAACCACACGTGGATCCACCAGTGTCATTGCATGTCTGTTGTTTTCATGAACCACACCCAATGTCATTGCATGTCTATTCTTTTCAGGAACCACATAAGGATCTACCAGTGCCATTGCATGTCTGTTCTTTTCATGAACCACACCCAGTGTCATTGCATGTGTGTTCTTCTAAACAAAGCGCATAAGGATCCACCAGTGTCATGCATGTCTGTTCTTTTCATGAACCACACATAAGGATCCACCAGTGTCATTGCATGTCTATTCTTTTCATGAACCACACCCAATGTTATTGCATGTCTGTTCTTTTCAGGAACCACATAAGGATCTACCAGTGCCATTGCATGTCTGTTCTTTTCATGAACCACACCCAGTGTCATTGCATGTGTGTTCTTCTAAACAAAGCGCATAAGGATCCACCAGTGTCATTGCATGTCTGTTCTTTCATGAACCACACATAAGGATCCACCAGTGTCATTACATGTCTATTCTTTTCATGAACCAGACCCAATGTCATTGCATGTCTGTTCTTTTCATGAACCACATAAGGATCTACCAGTGCCATTGCATGTCTGTTCTTTTCATGAACCACACCCAGTGTCATTGCATGTGTGTTCTTCTAAACAAAGCACATAAGGATCCACCAGTGTCATTGCATGTCTGTTCTTTTCATGAACCACACATAAGGATCCACCAGTGTCATTGCATGGCTATTCTTTTCATGAACCACACCCAATGTCATTGCATGTCTGTTCTTTTCATGAACCACATAAGGATCTACCAGTGTCATTGCATGTCTGTTCTTTTCATGAACCACACCTAGTGTCATTGCATGTGTGTTCTTCTAAACAAACCACATAAGGATCCACCAGTGCAATTGCATGTCTGTTATTTCCATTAACTACACCTAAGGATCCACTAGTGTCATTGCATGTCTGTTCTTTTCATGAACCACACATAATATCATTGCATGTCTGTTCTTTTCATGAACCACATAAGGAACTACCAGTGTCATTGCATGTGTGTTCTTTTCATGAACCACATAAGGATCCACCAGTGTCATTGCATCTCTGTTCTTTTCATAAACCACGCATAAGGATCCACCAGTGTCATTGCATGTCTGTTCTTTTCTTTAACCACACCCAATATCATTGCATGTCTATTCTTTTCATGAACCACATAAGTATCTACTGGTGTCATTGAATGTCTGTTCTTTTCATGAACTGCACCCAGTGTCATTGCATGTGTGTTCTTCTAAACAAACCACATAAGGATCCACTAGTGCCATTGCATGTCTTTTCTTTTCATGAACCACACATAAGGGTCCACCAGGGTCATTGCATGTCTGTTCTTTTCATGAACCTCACCCAATGTCATTGCATGTCTGTTCTTTTCATGAACCACATAAGGATCTACCAGTGTCATTGCATGTCTGTTCTTTCCATGAACCACATAAGGATCCACCAGTGTCATTGCATGTGTATTCTTTTCATGAACCACATAAGGATCCACCGGTGTCATTGCATGTCTGTTCATTTCATGAACCACACCCGGTGTCACTGCATGTAAGTTCTTTTCATGAACCACATCAGGATCCACCAGTGTCATTGGATGTGTGTTCTTGTCATGAACCACACGTGGATCCACCGGTGTCATTGCATGTCTATTCTTTTCATGAACCACACCCAATGTCATTGCATGTCTGTTCTTTTCATGAACCACATAAGGATATACCAGTGTCATTGCATGTCTGTTCTTTTCATGAACCACACCCAGTGTCATTGCATGTGTGTTCTCCTAAATAAACCACATAAGGATCCACCAGTGTCATTGCATGTCTGTTCTTTTCATGAACCACATAAGGATCCACCAGTGTCATTGTATGTGTGTTCTTTTCATGAACCATACCCGGTGTGACTTCATGTAAGTTCTTTTCATGAACCACATAAGGATCCACCAGTGTCATTGGATGTGTGTTCTTCTCATGAACCACACGTGGATCCACCAGTGTCATTGCATGTCTGTTATTTTCATGAACCACACCCAATGTCATTGCATGTCTGTTCTTTTCATGAACCACATAAGGATCTACGTGTGTTATTGCATGTCTGTTCATTTCATTAACCACATCCAGTGTCATTGCGTGTGTGTTCTTCTAAACAAACCACATAAGGATGCACCAGTGTCCTTGCATGTCTGTTCTTTTCATGAACCACACATAAGGATCCACCAATGTCATTGCATGTCTGTTCTTTTCATGAACCACACCTAATGTCATTGCATGTCTATTCTTTTCGTGAACCACATAAGGATCTACCTGTGTCATTGGATGTGTGTTCTTCTCATGAACCACACATAAGGATCCACCAGTGTCATTGCATGTCTGTTCTTTTCATGAACCACACCCAATGTCATTGCATGTCTGTTCTTTTCATGAACCACATAAGGATCTACCAGTGTCATTGCATGTGTGTTCTTTTCATGAACCACACCCAGTGTCATTGCATGTGTGTTCTTCTAAACAAACCACATAAGGATCCACCAGTGCCATTGCATGTCTGTTCTTTTCATGAACCACACATAAGGATCCACCAGTGTCATTGCATGTCTGTTCTTTTCATGAACCACACCCAATGTCATTGCATGTCTGTTCTTTTCATGAACCACATAAGGATGTACTAGTGTCATTGCATGTTTGTTCATTTCATAAACCACATAAGGATCCACCAGTGTCATTGCATGTCTGTTCTTTTCATGAACCACTTAAGGATCCACCACTATCATTGCATGTCTGTTCTTTTCATGAACCACACCCGGTGTCACTGCATGTAAGTTCTTTTCATGAACCACATAAGGATCCACCAGTGTCATTGGATGTGTGTTATTCTCATGAACCACATGTGGATCCACCGGTATCATTACATGTCTGTTCTTTTCATGAACCACACCAAATGTCATTGCATGTCTGTTCTTTTCATGAACCATATAAGGATCTACCAGTGTCATTGCATGTCTGTTCTTTTCATGAACCACACCCAGTGTCATTGCATGTGTTATCTTCTAAACAAACTACATAAGGATCCACCAGTGTCATTGCATGTCTGTTCTTTTCATGAACCACATAAGGATCCACCAGTGTCATTGCATGTCTGTTCTTTTGATGAACCACACCCGGTGTCACTGCATGTTTGTTCTTTTCATGAACCACATAAGGATCTACCAGTCTCATTGTATGTCTGTTCTTTTCATGAACCACACCCAGTGTCATTGCATGTGTGTTCTTCTAAACAAAGCACATAAGGATCCACCAGTGTCATTGCATGTCTGTTCTTTTCATGAACCACACATAAGGATCCACCAGTGTCATTGCATGTCTGTTCTTTTCATGAACCACACCCAGTGTCATTGCATGTGTGTTCTTCTAAACAAACCACATAAGGATCCACTAGTGCCATTGCATGTCTTTTCTTTTCATGAACCACACATAAGGGTCCACCAGTGTCATTGCATGTCTGTTCTTTTCATGAACCACACCCAGTGTCATTGCATGTGTGTTCTTCTAAACAAAGCACATAAGGATCCACCAGTGTCATTGGATGTGTGTTCTTTTCATGAACCACATGTGGATCCACCGGTGTCATTGCATGTCTGTTCTTTTCATGAACCACACCAAATGTCATTGCATGTCTGTTCTTTTCATGAACCACATAAGGATCTACCAGTGTCATTGCATGTATGTTCTTTTCATGAACCACACAAAGTGTCATTGCATGTGTGTTCTTCTAAACAAACTACATAAGGATCCACCAGTGTCATTGCATGTCTGTCCTTTTCATGAACCACATAAGGATCCACCAGTGTCATTGCATGCCTGTTCTTTTCATGAACCACACCCGGTGTCACTGCATGTAAGATCTTTTCATGAACCACATAAGGATCCACCAGTGTCATTGGATGTGTGTTCTTCTCATGAACCACACGTGGATCCACCAGTGTCATTGCATGTCTGTTGTTTTCATGAACCACACCCAATGTCATTGCATGTCTGTTCTTTTCAGGAACCACATAAGGATCTACCAGTGCCATTGCATGTCTGTTCTTTTCATGAACCACACCCAGTGTCATTGCATGTGTGTTCTTCTAAACAAAGCACATAAGGATCCACCAGTGTCATTGCATGTCTGTTCTTTTCATGAACCACACATAAGGATCCACCAGTGTCATTGCATGGCTATTCTTTTCATGAACCACACCCAATGTCATTGCATGTCTGTTCTTTTCATGAACCACATAAGGATCTACCAGTGTCATTGCATGTCTGTTCTTTTCATGAACCACACCTAGTGTCATTGCATGTGTGTTCTTCTAAACAAACCACATAAGGATCCACCAGTGCAATTGCATGTCTGTTATTTCCATTAACTACACCTAAGGATCCACTAGTGTCATTGCATGTCTGTTCTTTTCATGAACCACACATAATATCATTGCATGTCTGTTCTTTTCATGAACCACATAAGGAACTACCAGTGTCATTGCATGTGTGTTCTTTTCATGAACCACATAAGGATCCACCAGTGTCATTGCATCTCTGTTCTTTTCATAAACCACGCATAAGGATCCACCAGTGTCATTGCATGTCTGTTCTTTTCTTTAACCACACCCAATGTCATTGCATGTCTATTCTTTTCATGAACCACATAAGTATCTACTGGTGTCATTGAATGTCTGTTCTTTTCATGAACTGCACCCAGTGTCATTGCATGTGTGTTCTTCTAAACAAACCACATAAGGATCCACTAGTGCCATTGCATGTCTTTTCTTTTCATGAACCACACATAAGGGTCCACCAGGGTCATTGCATGTCTGTTCTTTTCATGAACCTCACCCAATGTCATTGCATGTCTGTTCTTTTCATGAACCACATAAGGATCTACCAGTGTCATTGCATGTCTGTTCTTTCCATGAACCACATAAGGATCCACCAGTGTCATTGCATGTGTATTCTTTTCATGAACCACATAAGGATCCACCGATGTCATTGCATGTCTGTTCATTTCATGAACCACACCCGGTGTCACTGCATGTAAGTTCTTTTCATGAACCACATCAGGATCCACCAGTGTCATTGGATGTGTGTTCTTGTCATGAACCACACGTGGATCCACCGGTGTCATTGCATGTCTATTCTTTTCATGAACCACACCCAATGTCATTGCATGTCTGTTCTTTTCATGAACCACATAAGGATATACCAGTGTCATTGCATGTCTGTTCTTTTCATGAACCACACCCAGTGTCATTGCATGTGTGTTCTCCTAAATAAACCACATAAGGATCCACCAGTGTCATTGCATGTCTGTTCTTTTCATGAACCACATAAGGATCCACCAGTGTCATTGTATGTGTGTTCTTTTCATGAACCATACCCGGTGTGACTTCATGTAAGTTCTTTTCATGAACCACATAAGGATCCACCAGTGTCATTGGATGTGTGTTCTTCTCATGAACCACACGTGGATCCACCAGTGTCATTGCATGTCTGTTATTTTCATGAACCACACCCAATGTCATTGCATGTCTGTTCTTTTCATGAACCACATAAGGATCTACGTGTGTTATTGCATGTCTGTTCTTTTCATTAACCACATCCAGTGTCATTGCGTGTGTGTTCTTCTAAACAAACCACATAAGGATGCACCAGTGTCATTGCATGTCTGTTCTTTTCATGAACCACACATAAGGATCCACCAATGTCATTGCATGTCTGTTCTTTTCATGAACCACACCTAATGTCATTGCATGTCTATTCTTTTCGTGAACCACATAAGGATCTACCTGTGTCATTGGATGTGTGTTCTTCTCATGAACCACACATAAGGATCCACCAGTGTCATTGCATGTCTGTTCTTTTCATGAACCACACCCAATGTCATTGCATGTCTGTTCTTTTCATGAACCACATAAGGATCTACCAGTGTCATTGCATGTGTGTTCTTTTCATGAACCACACCCAGTGTCATTGCATGTGTGTTCTTCTAAACAAACCACATAAGGATCCACCAGTGCCATTGCATGTCTGTTCTTTTCATGAACCACACATAAGGATCCACCAGTGTCATTGCATGTCTGTTCTTTTCATGAACCACACCCAATGTCATTGCATGTCTGTTCTTTTCATGAACCACATAAGGATGTACTAGTGTCATTGCATGTTTGTTCATTTCATAAACCACATCAGGATCCACCAGTGTCATTGCATGTCTGTTCTTTTCATGAACCACTTAAGGATCCACCACTATCATTGCGTGTCTGTTCTTTTCATGAACCACACCCGGTGTCACTGCATGTAAGTTCTTTTCATGAACCACATAAGGATCCACCAGTGTCATTGGATGTGTGTTATTCTCATGAACCACATGTGGATCCACCGGTATCATTACATGTCTGTTCTTTTCATGAACCACACCAAATGTCATTGCATGTCTGTTCTTTTCATGAACCATATAAGGATCTACCAGTGTCATTGCATGTCTGTTCTTTTCATGAACCACACCCAGTGTCATTGCATGTGTTATCTTCTAAACAAACTACATAAGGATCCACCAGTGTCATTGCATGTCTGTTCTTTTCATGAACCACATAAGGATCCACCAGTGTCATTGCATGTCTGTTCTTTTGATGAACCACACCCGGTGTCACTGCATGTTTGTTCTTTTCATGAACCACATAAGGATCTACCAGTCTCATTGTATGTCTGTTCTTTTCATGAACCACACCCAGTGTCATTGCATGTGTGTTCTTCTAAACAAAGCACATAAGGATCCACCAGTGTCATTGCATGTCTGTTCTTTTCATGAACCACACATAAGGATCCACCAGTGTCATTGCATGTCTATTATTTTCATGACACTACAACAGATCCTAGAATCGGTGACGAATTGCCTGGTGAAAAAATTCAGAACCGTCACCGAAAGTAACCATAGGTGACGGATTAGTTTTGGGCGTCACGTATGCTTGATAATGCGTGACGGTCGCGTTTTGCGTCACGGCAAACCGTCGCTGATTATCCGCATGACGGATTTTAGAGCGTCGTAGATTAAGCCGTCACAGATTGTTCGTGGGACCAACGAGTTAGCAATTGTGTTAAAAACGATAAAAGGGCAAAGATGGGTTTCGAACCGAGGACCTAGTACAAAGTAAAACGTTTCGTTACCGCTGGGCTATCGTTCGGTTTTTGAATTGTTTGATTGGCCTACCATTTTGTAAACTCTGAATGTAGTACGTGGCTTGTACAAACACGGATCATTATAGTTAGGTCTTGTGTGATCTTCCAAAAAGTTTTCTTCTTTGTTCTTGTGAACGAGCGCCGTCAAGGATATCCCTTGTCCAGGCGATCACGACATTTGCTGGCCCTTCATCTACAAGTCCCGGCGACTTGCGCCTACGCGATCACGACGATCGATCACGATCCCAGCTAGCTAGGCTTCGCGGCAGGCCGGGGCACAGCGATAGGAAGCACATGTGAGTTCCTTTGAGATCTGTTATGAAATTGATTTGGATTGGTGTTTATGTTACACATTGTGATTTATTTGGACTTTGGTAAACAATTTTCACATCGATTAGTACAAATTGAATGGCATCATGACTCGAGTGGAACACATTATATATATTTTTGTAGGTGATGGATCGACAGTGGATTACTCATGGGCGCAAGTTCACCCCTTTTTACATACAAGGTGTCCGCGAGTTTATGGAGTTTGCGCGCGCAAACTGCAACGAAGGTGCATCAATATTGTGCCCATGCCAAAAATGCCTTAATATTACGCAGCAGACTCAAGACACTGTTGAGTATCACTTACACGTCAATGGTATGGCTGTATCGTACACAAAGTGGAGTTGTCATGGAGAAGATGATGGTCCTGATGAAAACTATGATCATAGTTTGTATCAAAGCGATGACGATGATGATTATGATGATGGAAATGAGAATCATAATGATCATGTTGACAAGATGTTAGATGAGCTGCATGATTCTAGTGACAGAGGCCCAAGTGACACTAATTTCTATGTGAAACTCATCGAAGAAGCTAAGAAAGAGCTTCACGAGGGATGCACCACTGAGACGAGGTTGTCATTCATTATGAAGATGCTTTACGTGAAATCATACAACCGGGTCACAAATAGAGCTTTTGATCAATTTATGGCTGTCTTATGTGCTGCTTTGCCAAAAGTGAATTTTCCCAAGTCCTATGCTGAAGCTAAGAGTGTTCTTTCTGAGGTTGGGCTTGGTTATGACACAATTCATGTATGCAAGTATGACTGTGCTCTGTTTTGGGGAGACCATGCCAAAAAACTCATTGTCCCGAGTGTGGATTTTCAAGGTGGAAAGACCCGGAAGCAAAGAGAAAGATTCCCCACAAGGTGCTTCGATACTTTCCTATAATCCCAAGGTTACAGAGATTTTTTGTTTCCAAGGAAGCGTCGATGAACACCAAGTGGCACAAGGAGAAGAGGGTTGCACAACCGGGTATTTTGAGGCACCCAGCTGATGGTGAAGCATGGAAGCACTTTGACAAGGAGTTTGGATGGTTTGCTTCAGATGCCCGTAACATAAGGCTTGGTACTGCGACAGATGGATTCAACCCATACGGAAACATGAGTAGTTCATACAGTATGTGGCCAGTTTTTGTCATTCCATACAACTTTCCACCGTGGATGTGCATGGATCAATCCAACTTCATGATGTCATTGCTAATCCCTGGAAAAAATTCACCAGGAAAGGGTTTTCATGTATTTATGCAGCCATTGATAAAAGATATGATGAAGCTATGGAGTGGCGTGGGCACATATGATGTGTGCACAGGTAGAGAGTTTCCGTTGCATGCTGAGTTTCTTTGGTCGATTCATGACTGTCCTGGATATGCCACGATGTCTGGCCGTAGCACAGGAGGGTTTTTCGCATGTGCGCACTGCGATAAGGATCCTTGCTACGAGTCTTTGCATAATAAAATTGGTTATATTGGTCATCGTCGATTTCTGCCTCACGATCACAAGTGGAGGAGTAGCAGAGCCTTCAATGGAAAACCTGAACCTAAGGATGCACCAACAAGTTTCACACTTGCAAAAAGAGAGGAGAGGGTACAGAGAGTTCAGGATTACAGGCCAGGGAAAAATCCATCAACTAGGAAGAGAAAGCGTGGCATGACTGGTGAGCCAACCTGGCACCTCAAGATCAGCTTATATGATCTGCCATACTGGTCAAGATTGAAGTTTGTTCACAACCTAGATGTGATGCACATTGAGAAGAACATATTGGACAATATCCTTGGTACCCTTCTTGAGCTTGATGGAAAGAACAAGGACACTATTGGTGGTAGAATGGATTTGGAGAAATTTAATGTCAGGAAGAAGTTCTGGATGAAACCTGGGGCCAAGGGTTTTTCAAAGGAGAAAGCACCGTGGACGCTTCAAAAGGAAGGCAAACAAAAATTGTGCAAGTATTTGGCCAACACTAGGTTCACAGATGGTTTTGCTGGAAACTTAGCAAGATGTGTGGACATCCCAGGGGGTAAAGTGCACGGTCTGAAGACACATGACTGCCACATACTTATGCAGCGTGTGTTGCCAGTTGGTCTGAGAGGGATTGCATCAAAGGCGATGTATGAGACCATTGCTGAACTGGGAAACTTTTTCAGGGAGTTGTGTGCCAAAACTCTAAGAGCATCTGTTCTGCGTCGAATGAAGGTTGAAATTGTCATAATTCTTTGCAAGCTTGAGCTGCTATTTCCCCCATCATTCTTTGATGTAATGGTGCACCTGGCTATTCATCTACCTGATGAGGCACTTCAGAGGGGGCCTGTTCAATATGGTTGGATGTATCCAGTTGAAAGAAGGCTCGGGTACCTGAAATCAACTGTGCGTAGCAAATCAAGGCCTGAAGGTTCAATTGCTGAGGGATATATCGTGGATGAGTGCTTGCATCATTGCTCTAAATTTTTGGGCGATGTCATAGAAACCAGACATAACAAGCCTGAGAGGAACCAAGATAAGAAACAAAGAGTTGATCCGCAAGAGTTTGATATTTTTTCAGATGGAGCCAGAGGTTTAGGACTATCCAAGTTGAAGTATTTTCCCAAAGAATTTGACAGTATGGTTTGGTATGTACTTCAGAACTATGATGAGGCACAAAATTATATTCGGTAGGTCTATTTACCTTTTTATTAATCATTCAAAATTTTCAGTAATATTTTGTGTTATAGCAGTACCATTACTAATTTGTTTTTGATTTTTAGGAATTTCTGACAACAACTACAGAACAGGGGTGTGAACAACATTGAGGCGGAACTAGAGAAAGAATTCCTTGCATGGTTTAAAAAACATGTCAGTAATTTGGACAATGCTCCAGAAGATTTAAAATCACTACCATTTGGTCCAGATGCTCGTGTAGTTGTACACCCTATGTGCAATGTAAATGGCGCTAGGTTCCGTTCCGTCGAGCATGAGAAGAACATGAGGACTCAAAACCCAGGCATAATGACAAGGGGATCCGTTTCTGACGAACAAGATCAAGAATACTACGGTGTGATGAAGGAGGTTCTTGAGTTACAGTACCCGAGAAACAAGCACGGCGACAGATCCGTGTTCTTGTTCCGCTGTGATTGGTTTGACCTTGGAAGTAGGAAAACCACAGAGATGAAGGATGATGGATACTTTAAAAGCATCAATACGTCTGTATTGTGGTATAAGAACGCCCCTTTCATATCAGCTCACCAAGCAAAAACTTGTTTTTACTTGGAAGACACAAAATTTGGTGATCCTTGGAAGGTGGTGCAAACTTTCAAGCACAGGAATGTATATGATGTTCTAGAAAAAGATGATGAAGGCAATGCAGGTGCATACCAGGAAGACCTAGGCTCAGAAGATCCCATTGTTCACCAAATTGAGGACGAGGAAGATGAATATGTTGATGATCATGAAGATGACATGGCTGATCGCTCTGATGATGTGATATTTGTTGACTCTCAGACTGTTAGACAACTAGCAGGAAAAAATGGTGTAAACAATGATATGGACCTGAGCGACGAAGAACAAGAAGACTTGGAACCGATTGTCGATGAATTTGGGAGGAGCATTTCAGATGTTGATAGTGATATTGACTAGTACCTTGTGAAAATGCGTTACTAAAATACTAGCACGCAGTTGTATTGTTTGATACTAGTTATGGAGACTGTTGCATTCAATTTCCAGTAACCATGTTATACACAAAATTATTAATTACAATGATATATATGGTCGTACCTAGATGTTTTTGCTTGTTTTTGTCATACTTACTTCGAGCAGCAAAATAGATTTACTGGAGATAGATACTTCTTTACGTGACACAACCTACGCGACAGACATGTCCGTCTAGTAAGTTGTGCACCCATAAAATTTGTAGCTCATAAAATATTCATAGATACCGATGAAATGAACTCAATTAACACGATTTCACTATAATTGGCAGCAACGACAGGCATAATATATTTCAGTTCATAAAAAATTTAATAGTACCATTACACTTAACCATGTCTTCAGACATACTAATGCCACATAATGAAAGGATCGTAAAATATTGTCTTAATATCTCATATTATTAGGTCGACAAATGACCCATGACCATCATAGTGAAAATGATCAAGGCTACTAAAGTTCCACATTTGGAACATAGAAGGCAAATAGGAAAGCCCCCTTACGTCCCACGTACAACATGAAAAACATCTTGTCTCCAATTCGCCGAAAATCCTCCTCCTGTGACATCACTTCCCTCCACCCAGCGCAGCATACTTGGCCATCCTCAGGAGAAATTGAGTACGACCCCTTGACCTTTGTGTATTTATCACACACAATTGTGATATCACCATATTCAGCCATGTCTTCAGGGACAAGGCGTCACGGGAGTTTCTGTTCTTGGTCCACATGCACAATGTGAACATTTGTTAATCAGAAAATTACAGGCACAACAAAGTAGATCACTCATACTTACCATCTCTTTCTTCCTGCAATTTGTCCATCTTAATGTGTGGATCAGAGACTCACATTTTCCAACTTGATAAGGCCCAGCTCCATGTTCATCAACCAACGTGTCAATGATGTCAACATTGCTGACCACTGACTCCATCATTCTCCAGTTAATTATGGTTCCATCAGTGGCATGCATAGCGTCAAGTATGCTTTTCTTATCCTGGGTCAGATTGTAATATGCTATACAAGTTCAAATACTTAATTAAATGAATATTACTGAATCAAAATTAAGATTAATGCATGGTAGGTATGTCAACATTAAGATTGTTTAGGAACAAGGAAAAAATATTGTGCCAAACACAAAGCAACTACTTCTTTTTTCATAAGGAAAAAACTAGAGACAATTCCATCGGTGACATTCTACACATTACAAAGTAGACTAGAAACCGAGCAAAATGGGTGAACCTAAATATTTTAGTGGATCCACATATATACATCCATTTTATACAAACTCGTAAACATCGTATATTTGTAAACGGAGGGAGTACTTTAAATAAGCAGTTACTTACATGGGTGGGTGATCGGTAGGTTGATCGACGTCACAGGGGTAGTGGACCTTGTGTGTTGGTAGAGAAGACAAGCTCCGTTCCAACATCCAGATTGTAGACTCTAGCAAATTCTCTCCAATATTAGCCTTCAAGATATGTTCTTCCATCCTTGTTGATACAATCAACGTTGAATTCGAACCCTTCTTCCGTAACCACCTCGACCACAAAATCATTCTCGTGGTCGACAGAGTCGATGGCAAACTTCTTAAGGAAATTCGCTCTAGCATAGCAGGGTATTAACTGAAGAAAAATGGAACATGTTTACTACATGACAAACTAATAGATGCTATAATTCATGAAAAAAGGGTGGAACAGGAAAGACTGATGATAATACAAAAAATAAAACCAGTACCGTCATTTCTTCAAAATTCTCTACAAGGGTGAGAACGAAAAAGGACTTGATCTTGTCACCCAGGCCGCATAGACCCTTGGTGTCAAAACACCAAGGACACTATGAATCAAAAAAATAAAATTTAAAAATCATTGGCCGTACATTTTTGTCCAAATAGATCCAGTACATGCGAACTAGATAGGTTAGATTTTTACCGCAACGATCTTGCCCTTCGCCATCCCTCTCTCTCGACAGATCTGCGGCCTAGGCAAAGGTGGTTTAGATGGCGGCGCTGACTCCAACTATGCCTTTAGGGTTTGTTGGAGGGAGAGCATATATATATATATATATATATATATATATATATATATATATATATATATATATATGGTCCGACTGTGCTTGCATGCCTAGCCTAGACCCAGTTGTAAGCTTAATTTGTGGGCTTGACGTGATTAGCTTTAGCCATTAGGCAAAACAAGAAAATATATTGATTACATTTAGTGCGCAGAGCAAGGAAATTTATTTGGTTTTTATTGCTCTGACTTAGTCGTCATAGTTAGGTCCTGTAAGATCCTCTAAAATAGAATCTTGAGACTAACAAGGAAAGAATTAGCTATATTAATTAAATCCTTTACTTAGAATATTTTGCAAATTTTATGAAAAGTATTGGAAATAAGGAGTTTGCCTTTCATGTTTGTGGTTGTTTTAGACATTCTGAAGGATCATCAGTATGTAAAGTATATAAGTTTCTGGCTTGAGATTGGTTTCAAAAACTTTTTGTAGTCCAAACTTACTTCAAACTTTCTTAGCTACAAAATTAAGCATCAAACCATCTAATTTAGTAAACAAATGCAATGTGCATCAACATGAGAATTCAGATAACAAGTGCACCAGTAACGCAACAGCAAACTCCATACACATTAACATAGTCTTAAACAACTGGGTATGATTGCCCAGCTTCCACCATACATAATAAAAACTTAGTCTTCAAACAGCACACAGTTTCTCTTCATCTCCAGGGGGACAACACAAACATAAACTAAACTTGTGGAAACAGAACATGAGGGCCAACAGCAGGACCGATAACTGGGATGAGGCCACCCTTGATGTACTTGTCGAGGAATCTGCCAAAGGCGGCATGCTTCGCCTTGGTGTGGCCCTTGTGCTTCTGCCTGCTGCCTACGCCTACGCCATCCGCGTGCTGGATCATGCTCTCTAAGTTCTTGGTGATGACCCTGCCACAAAATGGGCAAGATAGCTCCCCGCGGTTGTGGAAAGGTATCTGGCCACTCACCAGCCGCTTAAGAACAAAGCGGCTCTTGCGGTCCCTGTCGTCCTTGCCATGGCCCACGTCGTCAGAGTCTTCCTGTGAATTTTGAAATACGTAAGAAGTGAGATAAACAGGAGTACAACAACGATCAAACGAAATAAGCTGTAAAAAATTAACAATTCTGCCAAAATTATTCTAAATTGTTGCGGTGATAGTACTAACATTTGATGAATCGAGGACAGTTTTGTGTTGCGGTGATAGTACTAACATTTGATGAATCAAGGATAATGTTGTGTGACCAATATTTGATGAATCGAGAACATTTTTGTCTTATCATGTCTAGTGAGCGCTGGAACGCCTGAGCGTTCATTTCTATCTGCTTCAAAGTCCATAATGGATAATTTATTAAAGAACAATATTCTTTGGGGACATAATTCAAGGCATGTGAACTTTAGGGGCAAATAACCAATTTTTCCTAAATAAAATTCTTTCAATCATAATCACTAGAATGAAAGAAGACTCGGATGAATTTAAGTTGCAAACGCATTGATCATTACACATTAAATTCCATTCATCAGATCAATCATTTCTTCCCAAATAAAATTCTTGTTATCATAATCTCTACAATCAAATTAGACTCAGATGAATTTAAGGCACTTAATGATGAATCATTTACAAGTTAACTACCTTAACACATTCAGAAAGTTATCTGATAACTATGAACCGATAGATATCATATGAGCAATCATAATAAGTAGAATCAAAGAAGGCTTGGATGAATTTAAGTTTTAAACGCATTGATCGTTACACTAAACAGGATACTGATTCAAACACACTATGGAATCATCACATTAATAAGCAGCAAATTTAGATAATGGTAATTATGAATTCCATGCATCAGATCAATCCTTTATTCCCAAACAAAATTCTTGCTATCATAATCTCTACAATCAAATTAGACTCAAATAAATTTAAGTCGCTTATGTTGATCAATCATGTGCAAGGTAACTACCTTAACACATTCAGAATGTAATCTGATAACTATTAACTGATAGATATCATATGAGCAATCATAATCACTAGAATGAAACAAGACTCGGATGAATTTAAGTTTCAAACGCATTGATCATTACTTAACAGGATACTTATTGATACACACTATGGAATCAACACATTAATAAGCAGCAAATTAAGAAAATGGTAATTATAAATTCTATGCATCAGATCAATCTTTTCTTCCCAAACAAAAATCTTTGTTATCATAATCTCTACAATCAAATCAGACTCGGATGAATTTAAGGCACAACATTCAGAAATTAATCTGATAACCATGAACCCATATATATCATATGAGTAAGAATACTATATGGCAGATCAAATCAAAGTCAACTACAAAGGAACCGTACGAACCCTAGAATCAAGAATATCTAGAAGACCACCTAGACAACAAAAATCAATCGACTCTACGAACAAACCCTATGTGAACAGTAAGCTGAGCAGAGGAGATCGAACAGAACAGCTCAGAACCTCGGTGTCGTCGTCGGACGCCTCCTCATTGAACGGTACATCTGCTTTGCGGGCTTTTTCATAGAGGTACTCGATGGAGTCAGGGTCTTCGCCGTCGTAGTACTCATCGTCCAGCACGACGATGACTTGGCGGCCTGCATGCGGGTTCTGTAGATCTGCCGTGGGAGCCACGACATCCTCCTTCTTCTCATCATCGACGGCGACCACGATCGGTACGGTGGAGTCCGCAACGGTCACGGCGCACCGACGAGCGGCTGGTGCTCCCAAAGAAGACTCCTCGCCCGCCACCACGGCGACGACCGCGGGTGCATCACTAGAGCCGCCGACCACCTTCGACTCCGGCTCGTCTTCGCGAGCGCGCTTCATCTTGCAGATTCACTAAGGGATGAGATTGGTGGTGCGGTGGTGGGAGCGGATTGGGGTTTTCGGCAGATTGGGGAAGAAGTGGACGATGGTGGGAGAGACGATGAGACCGATGTGTTATATAG
Source organism: Avena eriantha (assembly GCA_910589775.1). NCBI lineage: Eukaryota > Viridiplantae > Streptophyta > Magnoliopsida > Poales > Poaceae > Avena > Avena eriantha. Next base: position 16,819 of record CAJUXJ010001504.1, read on the forward strand.
ATGCTGGCGGTTCGGTTTCCTCTGGTGCACGCGTGGGTGTGGAATCGTGTAGTCCTGCATATGTAGTCCACTTTCCCATTGCTTTCACATTGGACCCACGCATGACATTTGGGAGAGTGGCGCGTTGCAACGGAAATCTCTACAAATTCTATATTATATAAATTCAGAATGTAATCTGATAACTATTAACTGATAGATATCATATGAGCAATCATAATCACTAGAATGAAACAAGACTCGGATGAATTTAAGTTTCAAACGCATTGATCATTACACTTAACAGGATACTAATTGATACACACTATGGAATCAACACATTAATAAGCAGCAAATTAAGAAAATGGTAAAAAAGTAAATTAAATTAAACAAACAGGATACTAATTGATACAAATTAAGCAAATTAAAAAAATCAAAAAATAATAAAAAATTGTCCATGTGTCTTACATTGTACCCTAGTTTGCACAAAAAATAATAAACCTTGAGTTTGTTGAATGAAAGTTAAGGTTGCTCTCTCACACTTCGTTTCAAGTGTGAGTCTCATGTGTAAGTACCCAAATTACCTAGGAGATGCCCAACTCCATGGCATACTTTCTCAGAATGGTCTAAGATTTGGCATGTAGGTGTATCTTGTCATAGCACACATTTCATCTTTTGGATTTTTGGTCCAATTATGATTTCAAATACCATTTTAATAATTGAAATTCAACTACATTTTTTAAAGGTAGTTCAAAAATTTGAATAAAATTTGTATTTCACCAACATGGTATGGTATTTGGGGTCATTTAGTTGGAATGTGACCACTTTGTTCATTGTCAAATGATCGTTTGCTCAAATTTTACCTCAAGTCAAATTTTGGTCAATATGGTCAAAACATTAAAATATTGATCTACATCTACATCATTGCAACCTAATTTGTTTTGGCAAAAATCATTTTTAGGTCCACAAGATGTGGTTTAATCATGGATATATTGTTAGGTCAGCTTGGTTCGTACATATGCGTCCTCTGCGTTCGACGCGAATTTGACCTAAAAATTCAGATTTGGATTTCAGGAGTTGTGTATGTCTGAATTCCATGAGGTTTTCACCATTGTTTGAAGGACTCCAAGGGACACATTTTCCATTTATAGAGTTTTTTCAGATTCAAAACATGGTTCATGTAGAAATTTGAAAATTCAGTTATCTAGAAAATAGAAGTAGTCTGCTGAAAAAATTCAGTTTTGTACGGGTGGGTGTCACGTGCGCGGGTGACGTCAGCTGAAACGAACCGACGCGGCGTATAAGAGCTCCCTCGGCCGCTTCGCCTGGCCTCATCCCCACCATTTGCCCCCTTTTGCCTCACCAGATACGGAAAGAAGAGCGCGGGAGAAAACCCTAGCTCTCCCCATCGTCTCCTCCGCCTGAGGCCTTCGAGCTCTCCCATACCGCGATATTTCGATGCCGACTATGGCGGGAGTGGGGTCCGGCGGTGATGCAGGCGGTTCTGCAAGGGCGGGGTTTGGAGCCGTGAGCCGCCCAGATGCGGTCGAGGTGGTGGAGGGCCATGGCGGTAGAGGAGGTCGTCGGTCCGCGCTGGTCGCTCTGGTCGATGCGGCGCTCGGAGAGGAGGAGTTGGTGCATGCGGACCTCGCCGAGGTGGAAATGCTGGATCTGAACGTGCCGGTCGGCAGCGAGGAGGATCTGGCGCCGGTCCAGTCTCCACAGGTCGCCGCGATGCAGGTTAGTATTATTTTCTTCTAATTTCTGTTCAATCCCTTCAAATTAGTTGGAAGTAAGATGTGTTTTGTAGATTCAGCTCTTTCAGTGTTAGGGATTCATATCCTTTGGGATATGTTCGGTTAACCCATCTCTACGTTAGATTGGACTGGATTAGATTGGATTAGAGTATATTTTGACTTAGATAGGATTTAAACCACATCAATCCATGTCAAACTAGGACAATCCAAAGTAAAACAACCGGGGCCTTAGGGATTTATTGGATGGAAGGCTGGGTCTGTAGATTCATTGTGTAATTTTGTATAGATGACCAATGCTGATAGTCCATTGGTGAAGTTTTTCCAATTAGTAGGAAGATGGTTTATTTGTTGTTAAATTGACAGAGTTTAATTTGTAGTTAATTCGTATTATGTTGAAGGAACATGGTTTACATGATTCTCATTTGAGCTGTTGTGATATAATGTGGTTAGTTAGTTTCAACTAGTTAACAGTATGGCTTGTTTTTTTGGTACATGTGGTATAATGTGGTTAGCTGGCTACAACTATTCAACTAGTCTGAATTAGCTGCTGTGATATAATGTGGTTATCTAGCTTCGGTATACTTTTGTAGTTTCCTTTTTTTGCTTTAATTGCTTTTACGGGAAATGTGTTAAAATTACTTATAGAATTTTATTAACTTCTAGCACTAGATCTGAACAATGTGGTTATAACCATATGGCATGTATGTTATTAATTGATTGTAGTGGTGCCTCATAATAGTGTGCAAAGCAGTGATCTGTGTACTTACTTTTGTTTTCCTTTACTCGTACCAATTGATTTTAAGACACATTTCTTTAGATGCTTATGCTTGTATGAACAGATTTGTGTAGACTAATTAGTTTACAGACTTTGTACTACTCTATTTTGACTTGCTGGAGCTTCATGCAACCTGATACTAAACTGATTGATCCTTGATATTTTTTTGTTTGAATGTATAGTCTAGTTTCTTTACCTTCAATTCCAACCTCCAAATAATCATTGTAATTTAATGGAATGTAGTATAAAAAGCATTGATGTGGTTTAATGATTTGTTTCTTGAATCAATGTTGTTTTTATGATCATATTTGTGAAGTCGAATTATTGTGCTATTAATTTTTGCTAGTGTTTTTCATTTATTAATATTGAATGCTTTTAGTAATTACCTTAAATGCTAGTGTTCATTTATCTTAATTGTCTGACAGGCACCAACCCCAGGTGATGCCTATGATGTACTCTCCCCGTGGCCTGATGAGGAGGTATGTTATTCCAAGCAGCTGTAGTGCATTTGGACATGCACAAAAGTAGTAGGTTTTTATATTTAGTAGGCAGTACTAACTGTTTTCTTGTTTTATTTATTGTGCAGTACTTCTCTGGTTTAGATGTTGAAGTGGAGCAATGGACATACAAGTCCTTTGTGAGGAAATAAGAAAAGAAGCTCAGGCACAAGGGGATTTCTGCTTACCTGCCATTCAGCACCGAGTTCTACAGGTGCCGATTCCACCACTTCAAGCCACATGGGGGATTGAGGGTGGGGCTTGTGCAACATGTCCGAGAGGTAGCCACTCGTGGACGTCTGGGTGAGGACTACTTTGAGGGTGACCTGCGTGATCGTGGAAGGCACGAAGCTCTACTCAGGGTCCTCTAGCCAGATGAGTTTGTGTTCAGCAACTCCGAGACTGAAGAGGAGTGAATATTGATATCAGCTGCTAGTATGTATGGTCACATCATCCGTATAGAAATGATGTTTATGTATATATGATTAATATGTCGAACTGGTTAACTAGGTAGAAGTGGTTGAGAACTATGTTGTTTTGGTACTGTGGTTATAAGTGGTAACCTTGTGATGGTAGGGTGAAGTTCCCGTAAGACTACTATGTTATTATGCTGCTAGTAAGGTTATGGTTACATGCTCTTAATTGCTTGTTTCTTACATATGTATCTGTGTTGTGCCATGATAGTTGTGCTGCCAGTTAGAAAAATGTATTGCATTGCGTCAATTCTAAATTGGAAGGTTTTGATAGGTGTAGCAAATTGTAGTAGTGTTTCAAAATTTGAAATGGTTTGGTCCATTTAAGTGCAGAGATAGTGCTGTATATGCAGTATGCCATGTAAATTTGTATTAAAAACGTATGAATTTATGTTAAAATATAGGACAAAAAAGATCAAATAAAGCAAAAAAAAGGCCACCCACTGGCAGGATATTTCTCAAGGGAATCACGGCCTGCATACGACTAGAAACCAAATGAATGGCCAGGATGCAGACCCATGACCTGCCAGTAGGCCCAACGGCCCAAAGTAAATTCCTGATAGCAAGTAAGATAGGATAGAGAGGCTGTTGATAGCAGCCAAACGCGCGGCTATTTAAGCTGGTCGGAATCCTCTCCACTTGGCGAGGTGGGACTAAACTCCCAGCCGTCCGACCCGTCTGACGTCGTGCAGCATTGGGGACATGATGGGCTGAAAGAGGCCCAGTTCGGTCGTAGGTAGCTTGTCCGGGCAGAAGGCCTGGCTGGGCTGAGTTCCTTTTTTTGAACATTTTGTTATTATTTCAATATTACTTGAAAGTTGTAATATAGCTTGTAATAAAGATTTGATAACTGTATGTAAAATAAATGTAATATTTTTATGTACTTAGGTTTTTTACTCTTGTTTTTATCATTTTTAAATATTTTGCAGATTCCGACTAGTTTTCAGAATTTTTTGATAAAAATTCAGATTTGGATTTGACGAGCTGTGTTTGTCTGAATTGCATGAGGGTTTTACCAATGTTTGAAGGACTGTAGGGGCCACATTATTTATTTGTAGAGTTTTTTCAGATTCAAAACTTGGTGCATGTACAAATTTGAAAATTCAGTTAAACACATCAAATAGGTGGTTTTGACATGAATTTTAGAAAAATTCAGATTTGGATTTGAGGAGCTATGTTTGTCGGAATTCCATGAGGTTTTCACCATTGTTTGAAGGAATGTAGGGGCCACATTATTCGTTTGTAGAGTTTTTTTAGATTCAAAACTTGGTGCATGTAGAAATTTGAAAATACTAAATCACCTCCAAATCAAATTTGAATTTTGAGCAAGTTAACTTCCAATTTTTGATACCATATTTTTATATGTTGTTAAAATGGAGGTATAGCATGCGGTTTGTACATTGGTAGAACTTTGAAAGAGAGCTTGTACATCATAATGCATTATATTTGTTCGACGCGATTTTGACCAAGCCAAGTTCATGAGTTTGAACATCATGCATCTAAAAAGCTAACACTCGATCATTCCTATTCGAACAAGGCAGCAAGATGACACCATTGCCAGAAGGAAAAAAAATCCATAACAACCTGGCGAAACAAAAGACTGAACAAGTCTGGAAGAACGTACCTCAACATCATGGAAGTATCTTGGCATATAGTAGCGGAAACACTTGGTGCTCGACATCGTGGAAAACACGACTAGCGTCTCGCGTGTGTCGGTTACGCTCAAAACAGGCCAAATCTGGGCGATACGTTGGACCGAACGAGCAAAACGTGGAAACGGGGAGACATCGTGGAAAACAGCCCGACATCGTGGAAAACACGACTAGTGTCTCGCGTGTGTCGGATACGCATGCCAAAACTGGGTGATACGTTGGACCGAACGACCAAAACGTGGAAACCGGGCAAAAATCCACGGCTTCGTGGAAACACTTGGTGCTAGCTATGTGGGCCCACATTTGTCATCAGGGTCAACTTAAGCCCAATCTTGGTCAAACTGGACCCACAGATGCCATAGGGTCTTACATGCACCGATGCTAGCTATGTGGGCCCACATGTGTTATCAGGGTCAGCTTAAGCCCAATCTTAGTCAAACTAGACCCAAAGATGCCATAGGGTCCCACATGCATCAATGTTAGCTAAGTGGACCCACATGTGTCATCAGGGTCAACTTTTGCGGCGATATGAGTCAACATTTTGATGAGAATGAAATGTTTCAAGTTTAAAAAAATTCATGTCAACTAGTTCACGTAAAATTTATCAGTGTGTAGGTTTCCAATTTTTATGAGATATTTTGAATTAGTTATGCACTGTACAAGCTTAGGTCAAACTTGAGTTGAAAGTTATAGGAAAGCCGTGGGTTCAATTTTTAAAATTAAGTTGCAGCCACGACCAGAGGATTGGTGAAAGCCCCGTGCGTTTGTTGAAAGTTTGCAGCCACGACCGGACTGCACCACACCTACACGCGTCACATCGTAACAAAACTGATCCCACTGCTGCACCGCAATAACCGCATCGCATGCACCACACCTAAACACGTCGCACCGTAACAAATTAAAACTTACCCCACTGCACCGCAATAACCGCATCGCACCACTCCTAAACGCGTCGCACCGTAACAAAACTGACCGCACTGCACCGCACTAACCGCTTCGCACCGTAACGGGTCGACTACATCGATGTACGGGCCCTCCGCCTCGACTCCACCGCCGCCGTAACACCACAATAACCGCAACGCGTCTGCTTCTCGTCTGTTCTTCTTCCTCTCGCGTCTTCCTCCTCCACACGACGAGGAACTCAGCATCCATGGATCCCTATGGAGACATCCTCGATGACAGGAAAACCACGATTGACATCAAGCCCATCTGTGCCTATGGCACGAAGATTATGGAGGTGGTGTACGCCAACGATGTGAACTACTCGAATCACATGCTGGAGAAGTTCGAGCAATTGCTCGAGTAAGAGACTTACAACTTCCTCGGACTCGACCTCGAGTACACAAGGAATAGGCAGGACGAAGCTCCGTCACAAAAGCTCGCCGTCGTCCAGATCGCCCTGAAGGAGACTGTCCTCGTGTTCCACTACTGCAGGTAATATACGTACTAAGGATGGGCATTTCTATTTCAGGCCTCCTTTGATTCAAAGGATTTCCTATGGGTTTGTACAGGATTCAATCCCTATGTTTTTTCCATCAGCACATGTTTGATTCATAGGATTGTACCCTGTACGAACATTTTCACATCAGGCCTCCTTTGATGCAGGGCTTGTTTGATTCAAAGGAATCTCATATGAATTTTGGAGGATTTTGATCCTTAGAATTTTTTCCTATGTGCATTGTTTAATTCCTATAGGTTTAAGTCCTTGTGGATTTTTTTAGATCAAGTATTATGCAAGATCTATGGGCGTTGTACGTGGCCTAATAGCACGGTTTCGCAATTTCCTTGTTCAACATTGTCATCAAATAATTGTACACCATCCAAATTATTGTCATGTCATAGTTTGCATCTATACTTTAGGAGAAGGGAGCCTTGTCTGAAACTGGTTATGTGCATATTTTTATTTTCCATTTGAGATCATGTATAATTAGCCAATGCAAATGCATTGCTTGCACTCGTTTATTTCAAATACTTAGACATGTTAGTTCAAGTATTATGCATGATCTGTGGGTGTTGTACATGGCCTAATGGTACGGTTATGCAATTACCTTGTTTAACATTATCATCAAATAATTGTACATCATCCAAATTATTTTCATGTCTTAATTTGCATTTATACTGCAGGAGAAGGGAGCCTTGTCCGGAACTGGCAGAGTTCCTTCGGGAAAAGGGGATCACTTTCGCTAGCATGAACATCAGGAGTGATAAAGAGAAGCTTGCACATGAGGATATCACCATTCCAGAACAGTACCACATCAACATCCAAGACATGTTTAAGACCGAAGAACGGTTCCATTGGAATCAGCCGTATGACAGGGACAGGATGTTATCTCTAGCAGTGATCATCATTGACAGAGATCTCGGGAATTGCAAGGCACTTCCGAAGGATGGCCATGAAGTATGGGTGAACAAGCCACTTTCCGCGATGAACCTAGAGTGTGCAGCAAGAGACGGGTATGTTGCCTATGAGCTGTATCGTAGGCTCATTACCACAAGGGATGGGCTAGACTAGGGGACTCGCAAGGCTGCAATTAATGCAGCAGAAAAGGCGGCAGCAGCTAAGGCCGAGGCAGCAAAAGCTGTGGCCGAGGCGGCAGCTGCTGCAGACCAGAGTGATGCAGATGACGAGCAGGATGATGCAACGCAGCAGGCTGAAAGGGAACAGGCGACAACGATCTGGGAACAGCAGTAGGAGGTCTGGGGAGCGGAAGAGGCGGATGGAGAGGTGGTGCATGTCGCCAAACGCAAACGGGAAGCGGGCGAAGATGACCAGGATGGCGAGCAGAACGACACCACTGGCTGGGGTAACACCACCACCGCTGGCTGGGGCGACACCACCACCACTGCCTAGGGCGACACAGCCACCGACCCCACCGCCTCCAACGCCGCCGGCTGGAATTAATGCACGTTACTAGACTATAGCCAGTTATATCCGTGATGTTGTATGTTGTTTATGTAGTACAAATCGTGGTACTTTGTTGTTGTTTACTTTCTAAGTTGAACTACTTTAGTATGCTTGTTTCTTAAAGTACCGTGAGCTAGCAAACATATCTATTTAATGTTATATGTGTGTTCAGTTGTGTTTGTGCACTGGCTATACTAGTTCAAAGGAATATGATTGTCAACAGATATAAACTTGCCTTGATGAAAGTCTAGAATTGTAAACGCAAGCGTTACAAAGTTATTTTAAGCTAGTGTTATTGGACCCACATTTGTCATTGGGATCAACTTTTGCCCAATCTCAATCAAACTAAAACCACATATGCCATTAGGTCCCACACGCACCATTGCTAGTGTAAGTGGGCCCACATGTGTCATCGGGGTCAACTTAAGCCCAATCTTAGTCAAATTGGACCCACAGATGCCATAGGGTCCCACATGCACCGCTGCTAGCTATGTGGGCCCACATGTGTCATCAGGGTCAGCTTAAGCCCAATCTTAGTCAAACTGGACCCACATATGCCATAGGGTCCCACATGCACCAATGTTAGCTAAGTGGACCCACATGTGTCATCAGGGTCAACTTTTGCGGCAATATGAGTCAACATAGAACCCACAGATGCCATTGGGCCCACATGCACCAATGCTAGTGTATGTGGACCCACGTGTGTCATCAGGGTTAACTTAAGCCCAATCTTAGTCAAACTGGGCCCACGTGTGTCATCAGGGTCAACTTATAGCCCAATCTTAGTCAAACTGGACCCACAGATGCCATAGGGTCCCACATGCACCGCTGCTAGCTATGTGGGCCCACATGTGTCATCAGGGTCAACTTAAGGCCAATCTTAGTCAAACTGGACCCACAGATGCCATAGGGTCCCACATGCACCGCTGCTAGCTATGTGGGCCCACATGTGTCATCGGGGTCAACTTAAGCCCAATCTTAGTCAAACTGGACCCATAGATGCCATAGGGTCCCACATGCACCAATGTTAGCTAAGTGGACCCACATGTGTCATCAGGGTCAACTTTTGTGGCGATATAAGTCAACATAGAACCCACACATGCCATTGGGCCCACATGCACCAATGCTAGTGTATGTGGACCCACGTGTGTCATCAGGGTCAACTTAAGCCCAATCTTAGTCAAACTGGGTCCACGTGTGTCATTAGGGTCAACTTAAGCCCAATCTTAGTCAAACTGGATCCACAGATGCCATAGGGTCCCACATGCACCGCTGCTAGCTATGTGGGCCCACATGTGTCATCAGGGTCAACTTAAGCCCAATCTTAGTCAAACTGGACCCACAGATGCCATAGGGTCCCACATGCACCGCTGCTAGCTATGTGGGCCAACATGTGTCATCAGGGTCAAATTAAGCCCAATCTTAGTCAAATTGGACCCACAGATGCCATAGGGTTCCACATGCACCGCTGCTAGCTATGTGGGCCCACATGTGTCATCAGGGTCAGCTTAAGCCCAATCTTAGTCAAACTGGACCCACAGATGCCATAGGATCCCACATGTACCAATGTTAGCTAAGTGGACCCAAATGTGTCATCAGGGTCAACTTTTGCGGCGATATGAGTCAACATAGAACCCACAGATGCCATTGGGCCCACATGCACCAATGCTAGTGTATGTGGACCCACGTGTGTCATCAGGGTCAACTTAAGCACAATTTCAGTCAAACTTTTGCCCAAACTCACTCAGACTATAACCACAGATGCCATCGGTACTCGCATGCACCGATGCTAGTGTAACTGGACCCACATTTGTCATCAGGGTCAAATTTTGCCTAAACTCAGCCAAACAGGAACCACAGATGCCATTGGGTCCCACATGCACCAATGCTAGTATAAGTGGCTCTGTTTCAAATTCTACTATGTAATATGCACTATGCACTGTCAAACCTGTTATAAGTGAGTTGATCAGAGCATTGATCTGTAAAACTGTCAAATATTTGTAAATTATTGATATATATACCAATATGTACTGCTCTTTTTAAAAAAAATCATTATTTAGCAAACCCGCTAAATGGGCATAGCGCGGTATAGCTCCGCTATAGCTTTTGATAGCTTTTAAAATCGGCGCCGCTAAATCAAATAGCCCGCTATTTTAAACATTGATAAGTGGGTGCCACATGCACCAATGTTAGTACAAGTGGGTCCAACATGCACCAATGTTAGTACAAATAATAGTTTACCTAATTGGGGAAAAATCTATCCCTGCAGATATCCTAGCCCCTTCTCGTACTTTCCCCAAACTGCTCCTCTCCATCCGCATCTCCGCATCGCCGCCGCATCTCCGCACCTCCGTGGCCGTCCGCATCGCCTCCGTCAGGATCGTCTAGCCACCGACGACCGTATTTCTGCAACCCCGCCACCGCGCTTCTCCACAGCCACGCCGCCACGCATCTCCGCAACGCATCCGCCGCCCGTAACGACGTGCACGTCCGCATCGACTCCGGCCACACCACCGCGACGTTGGCCCGTCGGCGTTGACCGCATCTCCGCAACCTTGCTCCGCGCTGAAGGTGAGCCCAATCATGTTGGATTTACTTGTGCTGCCCACTGAAATCATGTCTGCATTGTTTGTCCAGTAGGATTTTCCACGAGCTATGTGCTGAAGCTAGATTTGCCATGAAAATACACTAGTGTACCTACTGGAATAATTCCTGCACTTTACAATCCCATGAATCAAGCACTATTGGAAGGAAACATTGCATAAGGTCTGAACTCTACAATGCATGTGTAGGAAAATATATTAGGGCTCGTTTGGATCCTATGCATTCATTTCATTTGGTTGAAATGAAATGAAATGAAATCCCCATGTCACTTCATTTGGATGGAATTTAAATTCCTTAATGAATTTTTATGTTTGGTTGCCACCTAGAATTCTGAAATGAAATGATTTACAGCTTCTGTTTGGCTGCCATTTTAAGCCAATTGTGAAATCAACAACACATTTGGCTTCAAAATTCAATTACATAATGTAAATAAAATATGATATTTTCAAAATAAAAATCAACTACAACTTGAATAAAGATCAATGTATCCACAAATACACTTGTCTGCTCATTATATCAACACAGCTTGATCAATGATGTTGTCATTGTTAGCGTTCTTGTCCGCCATTTCCGCACGGCTTTCAGCTGCAATCCTAGCCCCCGCTTAGTATCTCGATCCCTTGAGTAAAGTGTGCTAATTATATCCCAATACTTGATAACCTTGTACTTATAGGAAGTTGCATCGTTGTGTGCCTGCAAATAAGAGAAACTAGAACATGTTAGAACATGTGCCACTTCTTGAAAATCTTAGCCAAGGGTGAGCAACAGATAACACTTGTGAATAAATGTTTTCCTAATAGGTAGGAATACACTATAGCTATAACTTAGCACATCAGGCATGAAAAAGTAAATCTAATGTACAATACTGACAAGCCAGAGATTCAAAGTGAAGTTTGGTGGTGGTCCATTTCCTTGGTGCACAATAATGCATCATTCTGCCATGACCAAGATGACCAGATCACATTCATTCTCTCCATCAAACATAACAAGTTTAGCTAGCTACATCTTGATATGAAAAATGGAACTTGTTTGGACACACACATATATAGATGATAAATTAGTTAGGCATGGCATGTCTTAAGAAATTGTCGATGCCGGAATTATGGATGGATGTTCATGTGTAGAAAATACCACCTGGCTGTTTTCCTTGTTGCAAGGAAACAACTCGCAGTAAGCAAGGTCCAGAGCATGATTGACAATGAACCAGAAACACATGCGTAGAAAGTACAACCACATGATGCATATAGGGACAGTTTTGGGGTCGGCTGTACCACATGCAACCACAACATCTGAAATGGAAGAACCTACACTAACTTGCCATCTCTGATGTGCTATATCACTGAAGCATTATATTCTGGTGACAAAAACGGAACATAATTACTAGCTATGATCTGTTTCTATAAGAAATAGGCCTAAACTTCCTAGTCTCCCAAAAAAGATCGGCCATCTAGCTACTATATATGGCAAGAACTAATGTAGTACTTACGATGTTTCTAAAATCCAACACAGCAAAGGTAGTTCTTAGAGAACTTATATCTGACAGAATAGGAGTCTGGAGCTTTCCTATGCTATGACTAGTGCTTGTAGCATTGAAATAACTTGCAAGTATTTGCATAAACAATATTTGTATTGTTGTGATGAAATACATTGCTATGACGCTGTAATACCTATAATGTGTTTCCTACACTTTTACCATTTGTTAATGTGTGCTAAATTTGTATGCGCAGCCCATTCTTTAACATGGCAGGAGCATCTTCGCAGAAGCGTGATCTCGGACCACTCATCGCCCAAAGATGCCGGCTTACTGAGAGTGAGCAAGAGCATCTGCTGGAACTTCAATCGAACATGGGCAAAATTGTCGGGTTGCCATTCGTAACCCGCTTGACCAAAACGAATCTTAAGCTGTACCACATGGTACATTCATATAACTTTCTTTTAATTCTTTTTTGTTGCCATGCGTGTATGCAATTTGTCTATGTGGTTTATGACATCGACTTACTAACTTATATATCTTGTTTTGTATTGATCAGAAATTTCCTAAGAAGGTTGTTAATGCTCTACAAATCTGTGAGGGAGGCTCAACTGGAGTGTGTCTTCCTAAAGAGGAGATCACCCCCATCGACTTCAAGATAGAAAAGGATGATCACCTCTTCTTCGATCCAGATGGGTGGAAGTGTTTCATACAGAGCACAGATCTAGAAGAGGGACAAGCTGTTCTCATATACTCGAAGAAAGCGCATTCAGAAGGGTGGCGTAACCGAGAGGGTTTCGTCTTCATATTGAGAAGAATAAATGATTTGTCGCCTACGCCGGTGTCCATGCTCAGGGGTGCCAAGGCGACAGCGGGCAGGGGACGTGAAGGACAGACGCGTATGCCGGCAACGCGCGTTGTCAAGAAGAGGCGCCGTCGTATGGGCAGGGGCAGCGGCAAGGGCAGGGCCACTTCTCTGTCGCCATCGCCATCGCCATCGCCGTCACCGTCTCCACCACCCCATCTGCCGCTGTATCCGAACCCCGACTTTATGTTCATCCGCATCCTTCACGAGGACAAGTGGGACAAGCTCTCCCTCTGCCATGCTTTCAAAGATTACATCAGCGGCGACCAGCCCAACACTGTGCGTGTCTGGGAGCGTAACAGCAGGCTGACCTTCGATGTGCAGATGTATTTCGATCATCGAGACGGCCGCTTGTACCTCCGCAGGGGCTGGCCCAAGTTTGTCAAGTGCTACACTATTTCGCTAGGCAACATCCTGGCGTTCGACTACTATGCTGGCAACAGGGAGATGGTCGTCACAATCTATGGCGGTAGGCTCTCCCACCGGGAGTACGCCACTAGCATCGACGATGATGGCAGTGGCGGTGACAGGGACACGCAGACCATGCCCGTCAAGGAGGAGGAGATGTTAGAGGGCTAGTCCGGACGTCCAGGCCGTGTCCTGACCCTATCAGATTTCCATGTCTGCCTCTTCCTAGACTGGGAAGAGGATCTAGGATTAAACTTACCCTGATGCACTCTGTTTAAGTTTTCCTGATACACTATGCTTAAGTCTAATATGTAAGACTAAAAATGCTTTTTCTACCCTGTTGGATGTGCATCAGGGTGTGACCAAGCAGATCCGCCCCTGTTCCTAGTTGCAAAACTATTTGCTGAGTTTCTGGGTGTAAAGTCTAATGAGATCACCTACCTTTTGGTGGATGTTAGAAAATTTTGCTGGCTACATATCTAATATGTGAAATAATTCTGCTCTTCTGTTTGTTTTTCGAATCAATGAGGTTTACTTGTTTAAGTGATATTGTGCTTCAGCTTTCAAGTTGGAGTTGTGGAATGAAGGAAACTAATGGTATTGTTTGCTCAGTAATCCAACTGTTGTACGTGAATGAACATATTTTGTTTTCCTTTTCATATATAAACAAATGACTTATTCAAATAATTTAATATGGTTCATGGCCAAATAAATTTATAGTACAATGAATTAGAGATGATCCCAGCTTGTAAACCATATTACAAATTCCGCACGGGAGGTCTAAGTAGTGGCAAAACCTAAACTGTTGCATGTGTTAGGATTTATTTAATTACAATATGTAATTAGAGATAATCCCCGCTTGTAAACCTCCCGTTCCGTTCCCTCTATTTTTTCCAATCAAATTTACAATGAATGGTTTTCGTTCCCTCCACTTGTGTACCGAAAAATTTCGTTCCCACCTCTTTTGTTTTCCACCCGCCCGCCCATTTTGGCGCTAACAATTTGCCGCCCCCACGACACTTTAAAAACGGCGTGCCCCCACCTCCCGCATACCCATCCCCTAACTCCGTTCCTTGTTCACCGCCCACCTAGAACCCCATCGCCACCTTCCTCGACCCCAGATCCATCAAGCAAGGCGTTGGTTGCCGGCAGATTTCCCCTCTGCGGCGGGCGACATGTCCGGCAGTCTTCGAAGCGGCACACCATGCCGGAATGTGCTACCACTAACACCAAAGCAAAAGCGTAAATGCCCAGGTCATTTTTCTGCCGCCCTATGTCTATGCCTCTTTCTAGATCAGTCAAGCATGAGTTCTAGTAGATCAACATGTGTAGATCGTTGTTCAAGATGCTGCAGCTTATGTGCAAGATCTAGGTTTTAGATCATAGACATGGTTCGAGATGCCTAGCACTTGTTGAACGTGACACCCTATGATCCGAATCCTTCGACAATGTGCTTGTCTTGGGTTTTAATTTCATAGATCATGGTTCCAGATGCCATGAATGTGTTGAGCATGACACCCTATGATCCGATCTTATAACTATGTGTTAGATTTAGGTTTCTGTTCCTACATAATGGTCCAGGTAATAGGGCACAACTTGTTGGATAAACCCTGCTGCTTGGCGTCTTAACTGACGCAACTGAACAACTTGATACCTAATACACTGAACCTGACACTTAACTGAACTTGTTGACAGTAGGGTTTAGACAGTTAACTGAATGACGATACGAGATTTGGGGGCAATAGAATAATGTTTTGTGAGCATGTTAATTTTATAGTATGGATCACATAATTTTTGCTTTAATGATCTTGTCTACTCTGTTTGTACTAATGAGTATGATCATGACTTGCCTTTGCTTGATTGTTTTCAGTTACTCAAGTCAAAATAGCAGACGCATATGAAAATGTTAGGAAACAAGTGATGGATGAGAACGTGTCTCGTATGTCTGAAGCACTGAAGCAGAATGCTATTGAACATGGCAAGCTAATGTTGGATTTCACGGCGATGGCGCGTGAATTTGTGTTTGGTACTGCTAAGAAACCGGTGGCAGTGACAACACGGAAAGAGGCACAGCCGCAGGAGAAGGATATCACCGAGGACCCTAATTATGAACCTGATCCTGCCGACGAGCCCACTGATGATGATGTGTTTGTTCCGGATGAAGAGGACCATGATGTTGTTAAATCTTCCTCTAAGGTGAAGAAATGCAGCATTCTCCTGCCTTCACATGTAGGATATGTACAGATTGCTTTAATATTTATGGCTTGATCTATTAAAATGCAGGTGACGGAAGGTTCTACAAAAGAAAAGAAGCAGAAGCGCTCAAAAACCTTTGTGCCTCCAAATGTTGTAACAAGGTCAGCAGCAATTGCAGAGACTCAAGATGATGGTGAAACAAAGACCCCTACCGAGAAAGCAGGGGAAGGGGGTACTAATGGAAATGAATCCTCGCCCATGCTAATTCAAACCTCTAGAGGCAGCAACTCACCTGAGGAGAACGTACTTGTCCGCAGCGAACGGGAAGGTATTGACAACACGTCTTACAATTTATTCACTGGTTTAGTTGCAACATTTTCAATTGAAGTCTTGACTCTTGTTTTGTCACTGGTTTCAGTTGCAATTGTAGACACGGGTGCTCTAAAGGAAAAGCGTAATGTACGCAAACCTACTATGGGGCATGGGGTACACGAGTGGTCTAGAAGGAATGGAGGGGCTAAGATGCAGATCAACTTCACTCCTGGCATGAGGAGACCCACTGATCCTGTGCAAGCAGCAAAACTGAGTTCAGAGTGTGGCATTCACATACGCAGCAAGATGCCACTGGCAACCCACTGGAAGCAGTATGGTGACAAGGAAGGTCGTCTGAAAGATACTATTCCGGAAACCATTAAGTCTATAACTGTAAGTCCGTTGACCTCTTATTCATTTTCCATATAAAATGTCTCATCGGTGGATGATTTTTTAACAATTCTGTCATTCGATGCTGATATGAATTTGTGTTCCATGTTATCTGCAGGGAAAATTTGGAATGGACAGCAGTGGTGACCTTGGCAAAGACATTTGCACCGACATTTTACAGAAAGGTATTTGCCAATAACGTTGGAGGCTGAAAAAGGTCTATTGAAAAGAAGTTAAAGATCTAACCCGCGAGCAAGCTTTATTGTTGAAACCAAAAGAGGTAGACGAGGAAAGATGGGCAGAGCTTCTTGATATATGGCATGATGAGCACTACAAGGTACATGATTCCTGTTGTTTCAGCTACATCTATCGCAGACATACTACTGTACTGTGGAATACTAAATTCATGCATCTGTACATAGGCAATCCGCGAGAGTAACAAGAAGAACAGAGATGCTGTGACGAAGAAACACACCACTGGCTCAAGAAGCTTTGTTGCACATTACCATGCACTTGTGAGTATTCGAACTCTTCAGATGCAACACCTACTTCTTTTCGTGAACATGCCATACACACTTATAATTCATCGTGTCATAATTCTTGTAGAAATCTCAGAAGACCGAGGACATCGATACCTCCTCGATTGCTTTCTTTAAAGCAAGAAACACTAACAAGGATGGTATGATGTCCCAGAAATCAGCAGAAGCTTATGTAAGTAAATTATTTTATGTGCTACGCATTTCTCATTAGTTTGTCTAATTATTTGATTTCTTCTAACTCTGGACTTGCTATTTTTTTATCCTATTGTAGACTGAGATGGTGCTTCAGAAAATGGGACCACACCCAGAAGATTGGATTCCCAAAACTGATCCGGAGATTGTTGAAGAAGTCCTGAGAGACCAGAACAATTCAAGATCAATTACTTTCCTTTCCAGCATCGGAGTTTCATCTGCTTCCAAGAGGTCTAGAGTCTCAGCTGGGCGCATCCGTGATTTAGAAGAAAAGTTATCAAGTCAGGAGCAAGATTCATTGAATGCAGCTGAAAGGGTTCAACGTGAGATGGAGGAACGGATGCAAGAGCAGGAAAGGAGATTTGAAGAGATGAGAAAGAAGCAGGATGATGAACTTGAAGCAGTGAAAAAGTCCAGCGAAGCAAATTGTCTGGCATTTGAGAAGAGGCAGAAGGAAATGGATGGCATGCTTAGTTACCTATTGAGGATGTCGCAGAACTCCCAGTCCCAGTCCCCGTGACTTGGGCCAAAAATCTCTACGCGCTAATGGGCCGGGTGGGTCGAAACATTGTTTTTTATTCCTTTAGTCATTCGAGTTTGATACAGCAGTTTCAGTCTACCAGAATTTTAAAGTTTGCGTGTGATACAATTGATATTTATAAATTTTCTGCCATTTCAAATATTTGCTTCCATTTAATTTTGTTTCGTAATTTGCGTGGAATTTCAATTTTTAATCAAATTTGTCCGTGCAAAAAAATTGGTGATGGCGTCACATTCCTCCCGGCCCACAAGGCAGTTCCGAATGGGCCGGCCCAAAAAATGACACGTCATCATCGTGGGCCCCACATGCAGACGCCACGTCATCGTTGACGGCCCCACCTACATGCTGCCACGTCAGCGTCGCTGGACCCACCTGCCAGCTGCCACGTCATCCCTGCGGGCCCCACACAAAGGTGACACGTCATCGCATTGGCCCCACCTATCAGATGCCACGTCATCATGGTGGGACCCACCTGCCAGCTGCCACGTCATCATCGTCGGACCCACCTGTCAGCTGCCACGTCAGCATCGTCGGACCCACCTGCCAGCTGCCACGTCAGCATCGTCGGACCCACCTGCCAGCTCCCACGTCATCATCGTCGGACCCACCTGCCAGCTGCCACGTCAGCATCGTCGGACCCACCTGTTAGATGCCACGTCATCGTGGTGGGACTCACCTACCAGCTGCCACGTCAGCATTGCAGGTCCCACCTGCCAGAATCCTCGTGACGCCATATATCTTCCGTGACGGCATATTTCGTCAATGAATATCCTAAACGGTGACAGATTTTCCTATTTTAGGTGACGTAGAAGGTCCGTCACGGATAACCTATCTTAGGTGACGCCGTAAGGACCGTCACCGAAGCTCAATCTTGCGTGACGAAAATTTGTATTCCGTCATTATAAAAGAATCTGTGACGGAGCATCCGTGACGACCCTGGTGACGCCACGTTTTTGTCACGAGGGAGTACTTAGTGACGAAAATGGCATTTTCGGTGACGAAAGTGATTTGTCACAAAACTCTTTTCTCTTGTAGTGTGAACCACACCCAATGTCATTGCATGTCTGTTCTTTTCATGAACCACATAAGGATCTACCAGTGTCATTGCAAGTCTATTCTTTTCATGAACCACACCTAGTGTCATTGCATGTGTGTTCTTCTAAACAAACCACATAAGGATCCACCAGTGCCATTGCATGTCTGTTCTTTTCATGAACCACACATAAGGATCCACCAGTGTCATTGCATGTCTGTTCTTTTCATGAACCACACCCAATGTCATTGCATGTCTGTTCTTTTCATGAACCACATAAGGATCTACCAGTGCCATTGCATGTCTGTTCTTTTCATGAACCACATAAGGATCCACCAGTGTCATTGCATATCTATTCTTTTCATGAACGACACATAAGGATCCACCAGTCTCATTGCATGTCTGTTCCTTTCTTGAACCACACCCAATGTCATTGCATGTCTGTTATTTCATGAACCACATAAGGATCTACCAGTGTCATTGCATGTCTGTTCTTTTCATGAACCACACCCAGTGTCATTGCATGTGTGTTCTTCTAAACAAACCACATAAGGATCCACTAGTGCCATTGCATGTCTGTACTTTTCATGAACCACACATAAGGATCCACCAGTGTCATTACATGTCTGTTCTTTTCATGAACCACACCCAATGTCATTGCATGTCTATTCTTTTCATGAACCACATAAGGATCTACCAGTGTCATTGCATGTCTGTTCTTTTCATGAACCACATAAGGATCCACCAGTGTTATTGCATGTTTGTTCTTTTCATGAAGAATACCCGGTGTCACTGCATGTAAGTTCTTTTCATGAACCACATAAGGATCCACCAGTGTCATTGGATGTGTGTTGTTCTCATGAACCACACG
The DNA here is from genome assembly GCA_910589775.1 of Avena eriantha. Classification (NCBI taxonomy): domain Eukaryota; kingdom Viridiplantae; phylum Streptophyta; class Magnoliopsida; order Poales; family Poaceae; genus Avena; species Avena eriantha. Next base: position 36,276 of record CAJUXJ010001504.1, read on the forward strand.
TGGATCCACTGGTGTCATTGCATGTCTATTCTTTTCATGAACCACACTCAATGTCATTGCATGTCTATTCTTTTCATGAACCACACCCAATGTCATAGCATGTCTATTCTTTTCATGAACCACATAAGGATCTACTAGTGTCATTGCATGTCTATTCTTTTCATGAACCACACCCAGTGTCATTGCATTTGTGTTCTTCTACACAAACCACATAAGGATCCACCAGTGTCAATGCATGTCTGTTCTTTTTTATGAACCACATAAGGATCCACCTGTGTCATTGCATGTGTGTTCTTTTCATGAACCACACCCGGTGTTACTGCATATAAGTTCTTTTCATGAACCACATAAGGATCCACTAGTGTCATTGGATGTGTGTTCTTCTCATGAACCACACGTGGATCCACCAGTGTCATTGCATGTCTGTTCGTTTCATGAACCACACCCAATGCCATTGCATGTCTGTTCTTTTCATGAACCACATAAGGATCTACCAGTGTTGGTGCATGTCTGTTCTTTTCATGAACCACACCCAGTGTCATTGCATGTGTGTTGTTCTACACAAACCACATAAGGATACACCAGTGTCATTGCATGTCTGCTCTTTTCATGAACAACACATAAGGATCCACCAGTGTCATTGCATGTCTGTTCTTTTCATGAACCACACCCAATGTCATTGCATGTCTATTCTTTTCATGAACCACATAAAGATCTACCAGTGTCATTGCATGTCTATTCTTTTCATGAACCACACCCAGTGTCATTGCATGTGTGTTCTTCTAAACAAACCACATAAGGATCCACCAGTGCCATTGCATGTCTATTCTTTTCATGAACCACACATAAGGATCCACCAGTGTCATTGCATGTCTATTCTTTTCATGAACCACACCCAATGTCATTGCATGTCTGTTATTTTCATGAACCCCATAAGGATCCACCAGTGTCATTACATGTCTATTCTTTTCATGAACCACACCCAGTGTCACTGCATGTGTGTTCTTTTAAACAAACCACATAAGGATCCACCAGTGCCATTGCATGTCTGTTCTTTTCATGAACCACACATAAGGATCCACCAATGTCATTGCATGTCTGTTCTTTTCATGAACCACACCCGGTGTTACTGCATGTAAGTTCTCTTCATGAACCACATAAGGATCCACCAGTGTCATTGGATGTGGGTTCTTCTCATGAACCACACGTGGATCCACCAGTGTCATTGCAAGTCTGTTCTTTTCATGAACCACACCCAATGTCATTGCATGTCTGTTCTTTTCATGAACCACATAAGGATCTACCAGTGTTATTGCATGTCTGTTATTTTCATGAACCACACCCAGTGTCATTACATGTGTGTTCTTCTAGACAAACCACATAAGGATACACCAGTGTCATTGCATGTCTTTTCTTTTCATGAACCACACATAAGGATCCACCAGTGTCATTGCATGTCTGTTCTTTTCATGAACCACACCCAATGTCATTGCATGTCTATTCTTTTCATGAACCACATAAGGATCTACCAGTGTCACTGCATGTCTATTCTTTTCATGAACCACACCCAGTGTCATTGCATGTGTGTTCTTCTAAAACAAACCACATAAGGATCTACCAGTGCCATTGCATGTCTGTTCTTTTCATGAACCACACATAAGGATGCACCAGTGTCATTGCATGTCTGTTCTTTTCATGAACCACACCCAATGTCATTGGATGTCTGTTCTTTTCATGAACCACATAAGGATCCACCAGTGTCATTACATGTCTGTTCTTTCCATGAACCACACCCAGTGTCACTTCATGTGTGTTCTTTTAAACAAACCACATAAGGATCCACAGGTGCCATTGCATGTCTGTTCTTTTCATGAACCACACATAAGGATCCACCAATGTCATTGCATGTCTCTTCTTTTCATGAACCACGCCCAATGTCATTGCATGTCTATTCTTTTCATGAACCACATAAGGATCTACCAGTGTCATTGCATGTCTGTTCTTTTCATGAACCACACCTATTGTCATTGCATGTGTGTTCTTCTAAACAATCCACATAAGGATCCACCAGTGCCATTGCATGTCTGTTCTTCTCATGAACCACACATAAGGATCGACTAGTGTCATTGCATGGCTGTTCTTTTCATGAACCACACCCAATGTCATTACATGTCTATTCTTTTCATGAACCACATAAGGATCTACCAGTGTCATTGCATGTATGTTGTTTTCATGAACCACATAAGGATCCACCAGTGTCATTGCATGTCTGTTCTTTTCATGAACCACATTAGGATCCACCAGTGTCATTGGATGTGTGTTCTTCCCATGAACCACACGTGGATCCACCAGTGTCATTGCATGTCTGTTCTTTTCATGAACCACACCCAATGTCATTGCATGTCTGTTCTTTTCATGAACGACATAAGGATCTACCAGTGTCATTGCATGTCTGTTCATTTCATGAACCACACCCAGTGATTGCTTGTGTGTTCTTCTAAACAAACCACATAAGGATCCACTAGTGTTATTGCATGTCTGTTCTTTTCATGAACCACACATAAGGATCCACCAGTGTCATTGCATGTCTGTTCTTTTCATGAACCACACCCAATGTTACTGCATGTCTGTTCTTTTCATGAACCACATAAGGATCTACCAGTGTCATTGCATGTCTCTTCTTTTCATAAACCACACATAAGGATCCACCAGTGTCATTGCATGTCTGTTCTTTTCATGAACCACACCCAATGTCATTGCATGTCTGTTCTTTTCATGAACCACATAAGGATCTACCAGTGTCATTGCATGTCTATTCTTTTCATGAACCACACCCAGTGTCATTGCATGTGTGTTCTTCTAAACCAAGCACATAAGGATCCACCAGTGTCATTGCATGTCTGTTCTTTTCATGAACCACACATAAGGATCCACCAGTGTCATTGCATGTCTATTCTTTTCATGAACCACACCCAATGTCATTGCATGTCTGTTCTTTTCATGAACCACATAAGGATTTACCAGTGTCATTGCATGTCTATTCTTTTCATGAACCACACCCAGTGTCATTGCATGTGTGTTCTTCTAAACAAACCACATAAGGATCCACTAGTGCCATTGCATGTATGTTCTTTTCATGAACCACACCAGGTGTCACTTTATGTAAGTTCTTTTCATGAACCACATAAGGATCCACCTGTGTCATTGGATGTGTGTTCTTCTCATGAACCACACGTGGATCCACCGGTGTCATTGCATGTCTATTCTTTTCATGAACCACACCCAATGTCATTGCATGTCTGTTCTTTTCATGAACCACATAAGGATCTACCAGTGTCATTGCATGTCTGTTCATTTCATGAACCACACCCAGTGATTGCATGTGTGTTCTTCTAAACAAATCACATAAGGATCCACCAGTGTTATTGCATGTCTGTTGTTTTCATGAACCACACATTAGGATCCACCAGTGTTATTGCATGTCTGTTCTTTCATGAACCACACCCAATATTATTGCATGTCTGTTCTTTTCATGAACCACATAAGGATCTACCAGTGTCATTGCATGTCTGTTCTTTTCATGAACCACACATAAGGATCCACCAGTGTCATTGCATGTCTGTTCTTTTCATGAACCACACCCAATGTCCGTGCATGTCTGTTCTTTTCATGAACCACATAAGGATCTACTAGTGTCATTGCATGTTTGTTCATTTCACGAATCACATAAGGATCCACCAGTGGCATTGCATGTCTGTTATTTTCATGAACCACATAAGGATCCACCACTGTCATTGCATGTCTGTTCTTTTCATGAACCACACCCGGTGTCACTGCATGTAAGTTCTTTTCATGAACCACATAAGGATCCACCAGTGTCATTGGATTTGTGTTCTTCTCATGAACCACATGTGGATCCACCGGTGTCATTGCATGTTTGTTCTTTTCATGAACCACACCAAATGTCATTGCATGTGTGTTCTTTTCATGAACCACATAAGGATCTACCAGTGTCATTGCATGTCTATTCTTTTCATGAACCACACCCAGTGTCGTTGCATGTGTGTTCTTCTAAACAAACTACATAAGGATCCACCAGTGTCATTGCATGTCTGTTCTTTTCATGAACCACATAAGGATCCACCAGTGTCATTGCATGTCTGTTCTTTTAATGAACCACACCCGGTGTCACTGCATGTCTGTTCTTTTCATGAACCACATAAGGATCTACCAGTGTCATTGCATGTCTGTTCTTTTCATGAACCACACCCAGTGTCATTGCATGTGTGTTCTTCTAAACCAAGCACATAAGGATACACCAGTGTCATTGCATGTCTGTTCTTTTCATGAACCACACATAAGGATCCACCAGTGTCATTGCATGTCTATTCTTTTCATGAACCACACGCAATGTCATTGCA